>QANY01010607.1:1061654-1211660 GCA_003255025.1 Datisca glomerata
GGGGGGCTTTGTGTATTACTGAAGGTATGGGATTTTTTTTTATTTTTTCGTAATAATTTGGTACCCAGTTGAGATATGTGAGGAATTTTTGTAATAGTATGTTGATTTAAAGGTTTTAATCTGTAAAGCGTTATCGTCGTGCCATTTTCTGATCTATGAGCCTTGTAAATGCCTGTAGAACTGATGATCTAATCAATGTCGTCTATGTGTTTGATGAAATGACTCAGTGGAGTTTTTCTTCTTCTTCTTCACATTCTGCTGCTGTCTTTTCACTTCCTAATTCTTCTTCAGAAACCTGATGAATTCAGGAAGTGATCTCTTTATTGGAGGTTCAATAGTTTGATCTTCCTAAAGAAAATCTTACATGTTTCACTTTTCATCGTCTGCCATTAGTACAATCATGTGTAGATTGAGCATTGAAGATCGAAGATATTTTCAACCTCTGCTTGAAGATGTTCAATCCAAAGTGTTTCAATATCATTATTCTAACAATCCGTTATTGAGGCAGCACTCACATATACTAGCTGGATCTGTCCTGTGGTGGTGGGCACTGAACTGGTCAAAATGCATCCAATAATTATATTTTGGTTTAATTATGGTGAACTCTGCACACTCTTACCTTTAAAATTTTGGAAAAACACCGTGACTATTTTTTTAACAATGCATGCTATCGTAATTTTGTCCAAAAAATTGACGCAAGATAATGCACGTGACATCGTTCATTTTTTAATGGGCATTGAGGTAATTTAATACCCCTTATAACGTATAAGCCATCAAATGTCACTCACCTACCAACCCCTTTTTCTTATGAGAAATGAAGCCAAAATGAACCCCTCCCTTCCCCTTTTCTTCTTCCCCCCATAACAGAATCTTAAGCCCTGCAACTCCTTCGTTTTTTCTTTTTTCATGGGAGCTCCTATATGCTACTATAGTATTCATTCATAACTGAAGATCTCTTGAACTGATTTGAGCTGAGAAGAAAGTTATTTGTATGTTCTAAAAACGGATTAGTTTGGAAGGAAAATTTTCACTTCTCCAACTTCAATTTTGTATTGAAATTGGAACTTTCATATGTTAACTAAATAAATTGGAAGTTTTATTTTCTCATTATTTATTATTTTGTTGATTTTTTTCTTTACAGGAGAATGGGGGGTTTTTATGTGTCTAACATCAATTTTTATTAAACTAAAATCTAGTGTGGGATATTTTAATATTTTATTCTATAAAAAGACCACATTTCCTTCAAAAAAAAGAAAGATGCTACTTTCATCTTTTCACTCGGTTTTTCTTAGTAGAAGATTAGGAAAAAATAAATTGGATGAGAAGCCAAACCCAAGCTGAAGCTCAAGTTCTCCTTTAATGGAACTTTATTTGAATGGAGGGGCAGAAACAGACCCAAACTCTCCCTTAATGGCGGCAACAGACCCAATCTCTGAGAATGGACGGATCTGCGACAGTAACCCAGTGAGACCGCTCCTCTCCTCCAACGAAAACCCAAGCCAAGCTCCTTTTAATGCCAGCCAAGGTCTTGTCCCATTGAATGGAGGTCCTCTTCTCCATCAAAGGCGGGAAGTAAATAACACAATGGCGGCGGGAAGAGGGCAGAGATGAACATGACCCAATTCCGTTTGATAACTCATAAAAGTTGTAACAGTGAGTCGAAGACTTACACGTGACAATGGAGTGTTAATTTACTCTATTGCCTATTAAGAGTATCACCCGTAAGTCACTTTCATCACATATTTGGATGAAATTCATAAGGTACATTGTTGAAATTTTTTTAAAAGTGATAGAGTTTTATGTAAAGATTTTAAAAGTCAGGGAACATTTTAATATATCAGCCAAAGGTGAGGTCTATTGTAATTAACCCTTGTATTTTTTCTTCTCTTAATAGTTTAAGAAAAAGAAATCAAATCTATTTGGATTCTCACCTCATGACCTGCTCTATACTGTTCATTTTGTTTGTACAATTTAGATTAACTTAACACAAATACTGTATCTAGTTTGAAAAATGATACAAATTTTCTATGATTTAAGATTTTTTTGATAGAAGAAATCTGAATACTTTTTTATCTCGCACTAAAGTCCTTGAAGTAAATGTTTTAATATGAAAATTGCCCTTATACAATAAGGTTATTCTTGTCTTTTTATAAAGAAACTAGTGATTTATTAAGTGAATGAATCTCCATCTTATTTTTCAAACTTAAAAACTGTGTATGTGCGACTTAAGTAAACTCTAATAATTTTTCAATGTTTTGAAAAACTCTTAAGAATTTTTCATTATTTTTTCAAAACATTTAGGTGAAAAAATTGAATCCTTCATTAAAATAAAGCAATTCCTACCTTAGATATTTACTCAAACTTTTTATGTGAATAAAACACATTACTTTGAAGCTGTCACCATTGATGAAGGAGGGAGGAGAGATCACATGGAAGGTGGGGCGGTGGGGAAATTTGACACAAAAAATAACAAAAAGGAGCCACGCCACGTGACTTGCTTCTGCAAAAGTTGTTTATTTTTATCATACATTTGGAGTTTGGAGTTTGTTTGGTAGTAAGGTATATAAAAATAACTTGGTTTTCTCATCCCACGTTCAAGGGGAGGGTTTTACTAGAAGCCAGCATGTTGAGTGAAAGTCTCAGATCCTCTTGACGTTATTCTTTTTGGCTTCAAGCGCATGTTCTGGTGGAGAAAGTTGTCAACATTAGAGGGGAGTGCAGACTGTCGAAGTCGTTCAGTATTTTCTGAATTACTTCGTTATGTGTATTATAATGTATATAATATTTGCTATTTGGGGTAATGAGACTATGAGAGTGAGTGTATAATGTGTGTTGAGAAACTCTCAATCCTTACATATTGTTTTTAATTCTTACATATTTTCTCGTTCACTTGATAGATCACCTGATTGATGTTACAAGAAAGGATTTTTTCACTGATTGTGCATTTGTTAAAAAAACATGTGTACATGAAGTTTGACTATGACTCATCGAATGTAACCTTTGTATAAGAATCTATCATATGAAAAACATCCATGCGAAACCGTCAGTCATTACCTAAGTTATCGTCAAGTGCCCCGTATTTTCGAAGGGGCATGACTCGTGCCTTCACCAAGGCATCATTACAGTGAGACTATGGCAAGAGCATTAATCCCACATTGCTTGAGAATAGGGGTGTAAGTAAAATAAAAAAAATCTAAAAAATCGCTCGAACCGGCTGAACCGAACCGATGCGATTCGGTCGCTTTTGTCATTTCTTGAGGTTCGGTGGTAGTAGTGGAAACAAAAAACCGCACACCGAACCAAACACTCAAACCCTAACCCCCCCTTTGGCGAGAGGAGAGGCGATTGAAGACCTGCAAGCTGCGACATGCTTGTTAGATTCAAAATCCTTATCGGCATAAACCGTATCTAAAAAAACTCTCCAGGAACTCATGTTGAACACACAAATAATCAATAATTATAAAACAAAAGCGTACATGAATCCATGATAGTAGATCGTAATTTAGAGCCGAGCAGTTGACCTTCCAGATCTTCATGATTCTCTATCAGAGAGTCCTATTTGATTAAGCCTCTCTATTTTCTCTCAAACGATATGATATTAGGAAGAATAAAATGGTTTCTCTTAATCATGTAACATGAGGAGCAAAACCAATTATAGATAACATATTTATTATCTTTTGATATTTTTATTTTAGCTCATAATAAAAATAGAAATTGTCTTAAAGTCTCTACACATCAAAAGGTCCACAACCTTCAAATACATTAAAACTCAAATTATCCAAAATCTTAGTTGATCACTTTTAATTAGGTTTAACTTTATTTGACACTCCACAACATATAATTATTCACATATAAGTCCAACGTTGGATTAAAAATCCAATAATAAATTATGCACTCCTCTCTCTCTCTCACTCTTTCTTTGTCTCTTGATGACTTAAAGCTCTGACAGTGAGCTCCCCGCCAGAGATAGTCGCCTCTCTCTTCCAGTAGTAACCTCAAGCTCATGAAGGTCCATTGAAGTTGCTCTGAAGCTCGCTGCTCCCCGGGAAAATAAATGATCTCAGCATTAATTGGGCAAATTAGTTGTAGATCTGCATTTTTTGTTTCAGATATGATTTAAATTTGGGATTATTTGTAGATCTGCATTTGTTTGTTTCAGGATTGATTTAGATTTGGGATTATTTTAGGGATTTTGTTTTTTTCATCACTTGCAAATTTACGATTTGATTACTCTATTTTAGACGATGACTTCTTTGTTACAATACATGTTCCCTTAGTATCTTTCTTTAGAATTGAATTTGAGTTCCATAAGCTGATTTTTTGAGAGACCAAATTCATGAACTGGAATATGAATCTTTTTATTATTTTCTCCTTGAACGGGTAAAAACCCACCCAAGACACGTGTACAGAAAGAACGCTAAAGTGGGAGACCTCGTAAGAACAGGAAATAATGCTGAAGCAGGGAACCATCGTTTCTGGAACATGGGGAGAATCACTTCTGGAACGGGTGACTATCGCTTCTAGAACAGGGTGACTATCGCTTCTGAAACGAGAGGACTATCGCCTATGGAACATGAGGCTATCACTTCTAGAACAGAGGACCATCACTCCCAGAACGGGAAAGAACGACAGAATGGGATTAGACATATTAAGAACGGGAGATCTTCATTTTCAGAACGAGAATTGACATCTCGAGAACGGGAGATCATCGCTTCCAGAATGGGAACTGACATCTCGAGAACGGGGAATCATTACCTCCTGGACAAGACAGAACACCAGAACGGAAATGAGGGTTCAGACTGACAGTCAAGTGGTTGTGATTGATTGGCCCGAACCATGAGGAACCACTAAGTGGTTATGACTTATTAAGTTACTGAGGACAAAACAGCTGAAAGCAATCCCATCAGCCGAAAGCATAGAGGATGTGTCATCCCCTTCCTTTTTATTATTATTATTATTATTATTATTATTATTATTATTATTATTGTTGTTGTTGTTATTATTATATTATTATTATTATTGTTGTTGTTGTTGTTGTTGTTGTTGTTGTTGTTGTTGTTGTTGTTGTTATTATTATTATTATTATTATTATTATTATTATTATTGTAAGGTCTATAAGTGCAAGCTCATGTAAAAAGAGAGAGAAAAATCTCTTACACTGCCCTTCCTCTCTTCTCTCATCAACAAGTGTGTAAAATCTCTTACACCAGTGAATAACAAAAATCTCCTCGTGGTTTTTCTTTCCTTTAAGGGGTTTTCATATAAATGATGGTGTCTTTATTCTCTCATTCTCTCTTTAAATTATGATTTTTATCATTTGCTCGTAGAGGGTTCTCCATACAAAAAAAAACCTTTTACATTTGGTGCTCTTGTTTAGAGCGAGAAAAAAATTGAAGAAATCCTTCCTAAAATGCCAAAAACCAAATCAAATGCCCTATCAACAACAAAAGTCAGAACAAAAACAATAACAGGTTGGAAGCAGAGATAGGAACGACAACAAGTACAAAACTAGAAACAGAACAGAAAATGGTAAACTCGTTCCTTGCATATTCGATTGGCTTATTTCTGTTACATCATTAACAATTTCTAAAAAATGGAGAGGAAGGGGATCCGAAAAGAAATCTATTCGAAGGAAGGATGAGATAAAAAAAGTCATAGCGGATAAGAAAATAAAGCTCAGACTAGAAGAGCTCATAAAGCTAGATAAAAAAAGCTCAGAAGAGCTCAAAAAGTTCAGAAAAGCTCGTAAAACTCATACCAGAAGAGCTCATAAAGCTTTTATCAGAAAAGCTCAGAAGAGGTTAAAAAGTTTAGAATAACTTAGACCAGAAGATCTTATTAAAGCTTAGATCAGAAAAGCTCAAAAGAGCTCTGAAAGTTCAGAAAATCACATAAAGCTCAGACTAGAAGAGCTCATAAAGCTTATATCAGAAAAACTCAGAAGAGCTCATAAAGTTCAGAAAAGCTTGTAAAGCTCAGATCAGAAAGCTCATAAAATGAAAAAAAAAGACTTCAGAAAAGTTGAAGTTAGAGCTTCAGAAAAGTCAAAGTCAAAGCTTTAGAACAGAAAATTTGAAGTTCATATCAGAGAAGCTTCAACTCTTCAGAGAAGAAAAAGTTAGAGTGTTAGAATTTTAAAATAGAAATATGAGAGGATTTCAGAAAAGAAATTCTTTAGAAAAGAAAAAAGAATTTCATAACAGAAAAAAAAGAAGTTGAGAAAATAACTTCAGAACATAAAAGAAAGACAAGTTGAGAAAATAACTTCAGAACAGAAAAGAAAAGAAGTAGAAGAAATACTTTCAGCTCAGTAAAGAAGCGCTGAGAAAAGAACAGCTGAGTATGTATAACGATCAACTTCATAAACTAAACTATATTTATTTGGAGCCAACTATATGGCGAATCTTATATCATCAGGAAGATGTAGAAGTCTACTTATTGAAGAAATTTACGGAATTTAATTTGGAGCTCTCAATCAAAACTTGTAGCGATAACGTGCAAACTATCAACTCTCTATCTCTTATTCGACAATGGAACAAATGGTGTAAATCCTTGGAAAGGGTAGTTCATAAGTCTTACTCTTAGAAGAAAATCAAAACGGGCTCATGGTTCCACGAGAGAATCCTAAAGTCCTTGGGAGTTTCTACGAACATCGTTCTTAGAAATGAAAAAAAAAACTATGGAAACAACAGAAACTCTACCAACAAATGCAGAACGTCAAACTCAAACTCGTGCGATGTAATTATGGAATGGTGTACTCGCTCCGTATTCATTTCAATAAATTATTATGTTATTGTTCTCATACAACATTCTTGTTACATATCTTAATGTACGAGAGAAGAAAAATGAAAAATAAAGAAACAAGAGAAACTTTATCAATGAGCCCGTAACAAAGAAACGGGATAAAATTCTATCAGTGAGCCTATAGCAAAGAAAACACGAGAAACTCTAGCAAGAGCTCGAAAGGAAACGAGCTCCTAAGCTCAAAAAGCTCAAGCCATTAAGATTTGTTGTTTACGGATGACGTTTTCTAAAAGAAATTGGAAACAGGCCCCTGAGCTCAAAAAGTTCAAGTCTATGAAGATTTGTTGTCTATGGAGAACATTTACTTAATAAAGTTGAAAACGAGCCTCTGATATTAAAAAACTCAAGTCCATGAAGATTTGTGTCTACGGACGACCTTTTTTAAAGAAAATTGGAATCGGACCTCTAATCTCAAAAATCTCAAGTCCATGAAGATTTATTGTCTACGCATGACCTTTTCTAAAGGAAATTGAAAACGGATCCCTGAACTTATAAAAGACTTAAGTTCATGAAGACTGGTATCTGCAGACATCATCTTCTTAAAAGGAAGAATGAGAATAGAGGAACGTAACGACATAATAAGAAATGACAAATCATTACACCTCAATAAGTGCAACATATTGGGTGTATGGGGGGGGGCAAATGAACAGGTAAAAAGCCACCCAAGACACGTGTATAAAAAGAACGCTGAAGCGGAAGACCTCGTAAGAACGGGAAAGAATGCTAAAGAGGGGAACCATCACTTTTGGAACGGGGGGACTATCGCTTCTGGAATGGGGGGCTATCACTTCTGGAACGGAGGACCATCACTCCTAGAACGGGAATGAACAATAGAACAGGAATCGACATCTCGAGAACGGGAGATCATCACTTTCAGAACGAGAATCAACTTTTCGAGAACATGAGATCATCACTTCTAGAACGGGAATCGACATCTCGAGAGCGGAGAATCATTACCTCTGGACAGGACAGAATATCATAACAGAAAAGGAGGGTTCAGGCTGACGGTCAAGTGATTGTGATTGATTGGCCTGAACCACAAGGAACCACCAAGTGGCTATAACGGATTAAGTTGCTGAGGATAAAACAACTGAAAGCAATCCCACTAACCGAAAGTCTAAGGGATGTGATCATCCCTTTCCTTATCATTATCATTATTATTATTATAATTGTAAGGCCCATAAGTACAGACTCATATAAAAAGAGGGAGGACCTAACTAAGCAAACCTTAACTAAAGGCACTGTCATTACTCTCTTCTCTCATCAACAAGTGTGTAAAATCTTTTACACCAGTGAATAACAACAATATTCCCGTGATTTTTCTTTCCTTTAAGGATTTTTCATAAAATGATAGTATTTTTATTCTCTCATTCTCTCTTTAAATAATGATCTTTATCATTTGTTCGTAGAGAGTTCTCCATACCAAAAAAACCTTTTTACACTACTGCTAACTAGGTTTGTGTTTAGCCACGTCTATAGCAATTTGATAATTCTGGTAATAAGTGGATGGAAAGATTTGAATCATTTGATTGTCTTGTTGTTGGTCCAGGCCTTGGAAGGGACCCATTTCTTGTGGTGATATTTCTTTCCCGAGTCTAAAATTTTCTTAAAACAATTTGAGTACTTAATTGTGCATCAGCTTTTTGTTTCATTTCTCTGTGTTACTTGTGAATCTTATCGGTGGTAGTCCAATTTTTCTACATTACCCAGTTAACGATTAATGTTATGTTATTTACTCTGATTTGATTTCTTTAAATGTTTTTTGGATAGAGGATTTTGTAATGTTGGTAAAATCTTATGTTTTTTATATGGGGTGATGATTTGAATGTTGTTTAGACGTTTATTTAGTAGAAATGGTTTCAAATCTGTTGGTAAGAGTGTTTTTTTCTTGCAGGGGAAACTGTAAAAATAAAACCGAACCGGTTTTGGCAGTTCGGTTTATGTGCATTAGACGGTTTGGTTTGATTTTGATATTTAATTTTGGTTCGGTTTAAAAACCTTTAAACCGAACCGATTACACCCCTAATTGAGAATGAGAAGTGATAGTTTATAAGGGAGACATCAAAATTTGGATGAGTTGACATAGAGTGGATAATATATTACTAGAGGGCGGGTCATTACATTTTTAAAACACCCTCATTAGGGCATCTCTTAGAGGCGCCCTAGTCAGTACACCTCATAAAAGGCGACCTCATCAACACATAATGCCTACATGAGGCGTTCTACTCACGATGGCGTTCTCATCAAGGCGCCTACATGAAGCACCTTCGTCAGGGCACCCCTACGATGTCCCCTCTATCATGGCATCTTGTGAAGGCACTCTTCTCAGGTTGATTCATGAATACACCCTGGCCATGCCTTCATGGACATCACACTCACAAACGCATGCATGCATTGCGACCAAGGCGATTAGATGCATGCGAGACCTTCCAGCTACCTTAGTGTATATGATTGAGATAGTTGCATTTGATTAGGACTCATGTCTTGATCAAGGGATTGATTTCATTTGGTCTTAGCTACTATCTATAATTAATAACATTCCCCTCTTTTACTACTATCTATGATTGGTCATGGTTGCCCTTTACCTTAAACTTCAATCTTCATGTCCTCAAGACTGTTATTGTATTGATTCGAATAAACTATACACCATAACCTTAATTTGAGATTTCAGAATTATAAGAATTCAGTCGCACCATATTTCACTAATTTTATGTAAGAAAAAACATGTTTTACTCTATAGTACAGAGACATGATACTGAAATATAAAGCTAACCAACGCAGTCGGATTAGTAGATGAATTCAATCTTCTTCTTTTTTTTTTTTTTTGCAAAGTTACATTACAAAATTTAAGGAGAATAGGAGAATATGACTCGAACTCATGACCTTTAGAGTATGGATATGGATGTGAAAGTTTAACCAATTGTGTCAACCCAACTTGTTGAATTCAATTTTATTTTGGTGTGTCAACGATGGTGCTTAATTAATATTAGGGTTAATCACGTGCCACATGTTTTGATATGAGAGCATTGTTTTGATATGAGAGTAAGGTTCAGGGACGGACTATCGTTGTGCATTTTGTCCTAGGTTCAATCATTGGTCATCCATTTCACATTGTTTCATTTTTATAATACATTCTATTTTATTTTTCTTATAATAAGCATTTTGGTTTTCTTTTCTTTTATTATGTATTTTGATTTTTTATTAAGTACTTTAGTATTTCTAACTGTTATAATAGTAAGTATAATTTTTTAATTGTTTTATAATGACAAAAAAATTAATAGAGTATAATAATAAATAAATGAAGAGTTTTGGCTAAAGAATTTTATACTCTTTTTGAAAATAAGGAATTTTATATTCCTGACCGACCGATTTCATATCACAACTTATAATCTCTCTTTCTTCATCATTTCTTTTTCCCTTCTCAATGCACAATCAAATCAATCAAATTCATCTCTTTTTTCTTTTTTTCTTCTCTTTTATTCAATAAAACTCATTTTTAGGGAAAAAATAGTTATTTTATAATTACTTGAACCCTTCAAATAGTTATTTTTTATTTTGTCAGTCAGTAACTCAAACATCAAGTGACTATTTGAATGATTCAAGTAGCTTTTTTTATAACTACTTAAGCTTTTTTACGTCTAAAAAATAGGATAAAATGAATGTCAGCATTTGAAGTGTTCAAGTAGTTTTTTATAACTACTTGAACCGTTCAATTAATTGTTTATGACTACTTGAAGGGTTCAAGTAATTTTTTTTAGTCAATAACTCATACACCATGTGAATTTAAAGAGTTCAAGTAGTTATTTATGACTATCTAAAACCTTCAAGTAGTTATTTTTGTTTTGTCAGTAAGCAAGCCAAATACCAGGTGACTACTTAAAGGGTTCAAGTAGCTTTTTATGACTAGTTGAAGGGTTGAAATAGCTTTTTATGACTACTTGAAGGGTTCAAGTAATTTTTTATAACTACTTACATTTTTTACGTCCAAAAAAATAGGAGAACATGAAGGTTGCGTACTCGAAGGGTTCAGGTAGTCATAAAAATCTACTTGAACCTTTCAAGTACTCAACGTTCATTTGCTCTTTTTTTTATGCAAAAAATGTTTAAGTAGTCATAAAAAATTACTTGAACTACTTAAGTAGTCACATCGTATTTGGGTTACTGACTGACCAAATAAAAAATAACTACTTGAAAGGTTAAATTAGTAGTCATAAATAATTACTTGAACTCTTTAAGTAGTCACCTGGTATATGAGTTATTGACTGATAAAAAAATAACTACTTGAACCCTTCAAGTAGACATAAACAACTACTTGAAGGGTTCAAGTAGTCAGATACAACTACTTGAACCATTCAAGTAATTAATTGTTTTGACTTCGAGAATAAAAATTATTACTTGAAGGGTTCAATTAGTTATTTTTTTGTCAATCAACACCCATACACCAGTAACTATTTGAAGGGATTAAGTCGTTAAATTTTCAGTCAATTACCCATACACCAGGTGACTATTTGAAAGGTTCAAGTAATTATTTGTGACTACTTGAATCCTTCAAGTACATTTTTTTTTGTTTGGTCAATCAGCAACCCAACCTGGTGTATGGGTAATTACTGACAAAAAAAATAACAACTACTTGAACCCTTAAAGTAGTCATAAACAACTACTTGAAGGGTTCAAGTAGTCATAAACAATTACTTGAATACTTCAAGTAGTAACATGGTGTATGTGTGTTAACTACGTGAAAGGTTCTAGTGCAACCATATTATTATGAGATCATGCGATATTATCTCTTGTGATAGAAGCTTCTTATCTTCTGGAATTTTCTCTTTTCCTATAGAATTTAATTTCATACTCTCTTAGTAAGAACCAAAAAATTATATGTATCAATAACTCTTATCTTTGGTGCATGGACAAAGCCATCCATCATATGTAAAACAAAATAGTTATGGTGATACATTCCAACCAAATACTTGGTCAAAATTCAGTCTCTTCTCCAGACAACACTGTACTAAAAGATCAAACCCTTCTATTGATAATTGATTCACAATCCCAATTCAAACCAATTTAACCTAATTAAAGGCAATCAACCATCTCTTAATTAAGTTATAATTAATTCTCCTACCTATACGTGCAACACTTGTCTCATAATTAGGTATCTACTTCACCTAAGATCTCTCTAGAACAAATTCAAACTAGCAACAAGTTTTTTGTGTCTAGATTATTCCCAAAACCTCAACCCATATAAATTAGCCAAAAGATTTGCAAATTTGATAACATTTAAAGGCATTTAGAAGGCAAGAATCTAGAAGAGGGGAAAATGGCCAATGGAATTGCTTATATGAAGCTTTTTCAGTGTCTATGATGGAAGCTGGTCAAGGCATGAAATGGAGATTGAAAGGAGGCCTTACCATCGAAACTGCAGCTGTGCACTTCACAAAAAGGGTTTTGCTTTAATTCTTGTTTTCAACTAAACGTTGCTTGTTTCCCCAAGAAACAGTCTTACAATATTAATTGTCCTTTGTTTCTTGTAGCTTTTAAATCTCCTTCTCCCCAATATTCTCAGTTGGGTAAATAAGACTTGTTTTATTTGGGTAAATAAGACTCCTCAATAAGTTTGAATTAGTACCTTTGGTAAAAATTCTCAAGTAATTGATTAGTTCATTAAAGTAATTTCATTAAAAAAATTAATTAAATTACTTTTAGTCAATGAATTAAATCATATCTATAGTACATATAAATAAAGTTTGGGATGAGAATTATTTTTAGCCAACTGCTCTCACTATTATATGTAAAAGTAAATTTCAAGTCTATAAGTATTCTCTCTACCTTAATCATATTTATCATTTTAATTATTAACAATATATTACTTATGAAAAAATAAGAGACAAATCACTACTACTTCTAAGTGTGACTTAAGGGGGAAAACATTTTTTACACAAATTTTCCTTACTATTACATAGAATTTCAAATTGATAAGTCTTTTGGTATTCTCTCTACCAAAATCATATTTATCAAGTCAATTATTATCAATATTTGTTGTGAAAATTAAGAGACAGATTAGTTTAAATAGAACGAATTTTGTAAAGAATTTGATAAGTGAATAATTTGATATTGAAATTAATACTTCAAATCTATTTTTACCTTTTTTAAGTCTAGTATATATACATGGGACTAAGAGGAGAAAATATTGTTTGACACATGTCATCACTATTATATGAAATTCTGTATTGATACGTCTCATGATATTCTCTCTACCAAAATCACATTTACTATTCCAATTAATAAAAATATATGAATTGTAAAAAATTCAAAGGTCAATTAGTTTAAATAGATAGAATTATATCAAAAAATTGTATAAGTGAATAATTTAATATATAAATTAATAGTTCAAATCTTTTTACCTTTTTTAGGGAATAAAATCCATCAACAAAATAGCAACAAGAAAACTAATTAACAAAAGTCAATATAAACACCAGAAGAAATCACATCAAACCAAATACGGCAAGAAACTGAAGCAGATGTCAACTTCACAATACGATCAACAACCAAATTGCAGT
Source organism: Datisca glomerata (assembly GCA_003255025.1). Lineage (NCBI taxonomy): Eukaryota > Viridiplantae > Streptophyta > Magnoliopsida > Cucurbitales > Datiscaceae > Datisca > Datisca glomerata. The sequence continues at coordinate 1,075,013 of QANY01010607.1, forward strand.
ATCTAGGAACATGTCAAACTGTGATATTACTTAAGAAAAGTTATTAACTTTCTATAGCACCATAAAACCTTTAACAAAAAAATATCATCAACATTTAATAAATTGAATTTTTAATATTTGACATAACAGGTCAGAAGGTGATCAAACATTTTTATGTATAGTCTTATTTGTATTTTATATATATTATTTATTTTTAGTTTCTTCAAATGAAGAAATTAGGTTAACAAATTATATAACAACATTTGTTGCATTAATGTGTTTTTTGATCATTTTTAATATCTTAAGATTTATTGTGTAAGTGATCTTAACCATTTATCCAGTAACATTAGTTTGATGTTGAATTCAACGAATGCACATAAAAAATACATGTAAACTTTATGTTGTAACGGAAATGTCAATAAACAATAAAGAAAATGATATTTTGAATGTAGTTTGACCAATTTGTCTACGCCCAGTGATATTTCATCATAATAATCATTACATACTCAATATCGACTCAACTACATAACTCAAATCTAATTACACCCAAGTATAAACTCAACACACCCAAACTATACATTGAAAATCATAACTAGCTTAGACAAAAGTCACCCTTCTCGATTAGACATGAGCAACACACTAGCTTGAAAATCATATTCAGCAGGGGCACAAGTCTTGTGGCTAGCCTTTCAATATGATGGGGTATCCCACTTAAGATAGAACCCTCTCTTACTTCTTCAAGCTGCGATCTCTCTCTCTCTCTCTCTCTCTCTCTCTCTCTTTTTCTCTCTCTCCCTCTCCCTCTCTCTCTCAGGGTAGAGCCTCCTCACCATGGGATGCTCCCTTTAGGGTAGAGCCGTATTTCACCTTTTACAAAACAGAACCACCTTTACCAAAACCACTCACAAAAAACCCTAACTGTTATGGGTGTTTTCATAACAACCAAGAACCCAACAATACGTATTATGCCACACTAGGGGGGCCCTCGATGAAGGGAAATTTTGGAGGAAAAGGACCGACCTCACCTAGACAGTATCAAGGATGCTCGAGTAGCATGAACCCGACAACATGTGAGAGCAAGAATGGGGTCCACAAAGAGAACTCAGATAAGCATGAGCACAAGGCAATAATTACTCATCAAAAGTAGCACTCAACAGGCCAATCGCCATGATAGGATGTCAGGATTTCCCTATCCGGTCATTTCGACATTTAATGTTGAATGCTTTATGTCAAAGTCGCCTCCCTCTCATCGAATCAAGGGTAATTAGGACAAACATTGTGTCTCGTGAAGCTTCCCCAGCACACTTTCAAAAGGCTTCTTCGAACGCTTCCTCCCACCCAAACACTCATGTGTAAATATGTCTACCGATAAACAGAAGAGGTATGCCTACTCTCCCCTAAGAAAATTATGTCAGGATATCGACTTAATACTGACTTAGGCATCGGGGGCTCTTCGACGAGGAAACCAACCCCCCCCCCCCCCCCCCCCCCCCCCCCCCCCCCCCCCCCCCCCCCCCCCCCCCCCCCCCCCCCCCCCCCCCCCCCCCCCCCCCCCCCGTTCTCTTCGCCTTAGAGTTCTTTGTTTGTGTATTACAGGTTCCCACATGAAGGGCCCCTACGTGGAGATGAGATTTTACAGACATTGAGGATACGAGGAGCTCAATCCAGGGGAGACTACACGAAGAATGCTATTGAGGTTTTCGGCCGAAACAGTTGGTGTCATCTGAGGGGACATGACTGTAAAGTCATTCCTGTTTAAAGTATTTGAAACCATTTTCCTCCTCCAAGGAGAGAACAAGCTTAGAATTTTACGCCAATGAAGTCCGTAACAGAAGGAAAGACCCACACTTCCCCTATTAGAAGAGAGACTTTCTATCAGCATGACAATTACCCGGCAAAGGATGAAGTGTTGGAAATCGAGGTGAGCAGCGGAGTTAGTTAGTTTAAAATTTTATTTGATTGAAAAAACAATCGCGACGCCACAAGTTCCAAAATAATAAGTTTTGTGAAAAATAACTATTCTCAACGGATTCATTATATATCTACATATTAAATTAAAGACATTCATAGAAAGTAATCATATCTCTCGAAGTCTATCAAGCGTCCTCGCCATCTTCTAGTAGAACAACGAGCGTAAGATTCCAGAACTGTGAGATCCACACCAAGATCTTCCAAACCAATCCCCATACACACTAGGACGTGTTTGAGCACGTAGAATAAGTCAATAACACTTTTTCATGTCTAGATATACTCAATACGAGTGATCTAGAGATTTGGAGAAAGACTTTTGAGACAAATCTCTGAGAGAGAAATGGAGAATTCACAAAGTTTTGATTAACAAAATAGTCACACCAATGTTTGCTTAATGAGGCAAATAGAACAATATCTATATACATTCTAGGTCAGAGCTTATTAATTTTTACATTTTCATAAAATATAAAATAAAAAATTATTTACAAATATGTCACTGTAGTGGGACCTACTGTAGTATGCACCACAATGCAGTGACGTGTGGCACTGCAGTATGTCGTGAACTACTGTAGTGACGTGAGGTACTATAGAGACCCACGCGCCACTGTAGTGCCATGTACAGTGGGTGAGTCATGTTAATCCCTGATTTAAAAATCAGTGATTGGGATGTGGCAGTCTGACATGCCACGTTGTAATATTTTCAACTTTATTATTTATTTTAATCAAATAAATATCTAGATATAACTTAATTCAAGATTAACTAATATGATCACACCTATCAACTAATTTATCTGTTAATTCAAAAATAACATATTAGTTAATTCAAATTTAAATTATTATCTTAAAATAATTTTATATTATTTAATTTCACAAATCAAATATATTGTCTCACTTATCGATTAATTCAAAACCTAATCCATATAATTAGTTAATTATAATTTCTAAAAAATGTAATAATTAATTTAACTAATTAATTCTTAATTATTTAATTTCACATAATTATCTCATAATTATATACTTGTCCCATAAACTTAATTTCTTTTGCAAGCTAGTCATTTTCTTATGTCATGAAACATTGACACCCTAGATTGTGGAGTACAGAGGTGGCTTGGGGACCATGAATCCATAATTCTAAGCTCAAATAAATCAAATTATTAATTAATCTATTTAATTAAATAATTTTATTTATTAATTTCATTACTCTACTATAAATATGAAATTGTACTCATAGTAATTATAAAATATATTTATAGAGTAATCTCGTGTAGTCTATTGATATAATCAATTGTGTAATTCAATCCTCCAATTTTCGGTTCGTAAATTAGAGTTGATCAAAATTATCATTTTATCCTTCTAATTATCTTTTGATCCTTAGACATCATTAATTCACCAGTGAACGGTCAATTTATAATCGTATTATAAATTTGAGCTCAATAATCATTCAGTTCCAGAATTAATACTTAAGGTAACCAATATACGATCCGTTAGAAAAGCTTGGATTTCAAATCTTGTAAGATCATGTTCCCAGTCATCCATGTCACTAAATCTCCAAAATAAATGTCACTAGCCTGTTTTACAAACAAATATTAACAAGTGAATCAAAAGATCCAAGAGTCATGTAAGGAGTTCATGACTACTCATGATTTAGGTTGATCTACATATGATTATCTGATTGATGTGTATTAAATTTTTATGATAAACGGAAGTTAATAAAGATATTAATTCACATCGTTCAAATCCTATATAATCTAATTATATAAAATGTATTCACTAAGATGTCTATCCATATCAGCTATCCAGATCTAGATCATATGCATTCAAAATGCTTAGCAAACCGTACTAGTAACCATTCATTAAAGATTTCATAATTTAATATGTTACAGACTATTTTGTTCATTATGTATGATCTTAAACGTCTCATACTAATACAAGATTATAGTCTCATTAATGAATATGAAATTTTCAGATATTTACACAAATTGTTCAATAATAATTCAGAAAAGACAATTATAAGAAAAATATATTTTTATTAATTTCAGTTAAAATGTCTTTACACATGCTTTGAGGGCACTATGCCCAACAATCTCCCATTTGTTCTAAAGTAAATATGGCATATCTCTCAACCCCATATTTCACACATGACCTTAAATGACTTCGCAGAAAGTATCTTAGTAAAAGGATTAGCCAGGTTCTAATCTAACGTTATCTTCATAACAGTCACATCTCATCGGTTTACGATCTCTCTTATAAGATGGTATTTTCTCTCAATGTGCTTGCCCCTCTTGTGACTCCTTAGTTCTTTTGAATTATTTATTGCCTCATTGTTGTCATAATGCAAGATTAGCGGCTAATCCATGCTTGGAACTACTTCCAGACCAGTATAGAATTGTTTAAGCCAAACTGCTTCTTTCACAGCTTCACAAGCCGCTATATATTCAGCTTTCATAGTAGAATCTGCAATACTAGATTGTTTAATACTTCTCCAGACTACACTCATCCACCTAGGGTGAATACTGATCTAGACGTCATATTTTGACTGTCCCTATCTGATTGAAAATTAGAATCAGTATATCCAGTGGGGTTCACGTATCCTGTTGAATAAACAAGAATATAATTTTTCGTTCTTTGAAGATACTTGAGAATGTGCTTTACTGCAATCTAGTGATCAATATTAGGATTTGATTGATAATGACTAATAATTCTTACTGCATAACAGATGTCCAGTCTCGTACACAACATGACATACATGAGACTCCTGACCGCTGAAGCAAAAGGAGCCATTCGCATATCATCTTCCTCCTGAGGTGTCTTAGGACATTGCTTCTTGGAAAGGACAATTCTATGTCAGGTAGGTAATTGACATTTCTTAGAATTTTCCATAGAGAATCATTTTAACACCGTATCAATATAAGACGCCTGAGAAAGTGACAAAAGCTTGTTCTTCCTATCCTTTGGGATTTGAATGCCTAGAACATAGCTCGCTTCTCCCAAATCTTTCATTTTGAAATTTCTCAGCTAACCACTTCTTGAAATTCAACAAAATTTCACATCATTCTCAATGAGCAGAATATTGTCCACATAACGAACTAAGAAAATCATTATCTTATCTTTGATATATTTATAAACACAAGTTTCATCAACATTTTATTCGAAACCATATGATTTAATAATCTCATTAAAAGTAAGATTCCAAGATCTTGATACTTGCTTTAATCCATAAATGAATTTAAGCAACTTACATACTTTTTTATCTTGCCCTTTTTTCACAAACCCTTTTCATTACATCATATAAATATTTTCTTCAAGAGAGCCATTAAGAAAGGTTGTCTTGACATCCATTTGCCATATTTCATAGTCTAAACTAATGGCTATGGATAAAGAATGCAAACGGATTTTAGCATGGCAACGGGAGATAGTGTCTCTTCGTAATCGACTCATTCCCTTTGAGTATAGCCTTTGGCTACTAGCCGTGCCTTGAAAGTCTCTACTACTTCCCATCTGCACTTTTTTTCTTCTTGAAGATTCATTTACATCCAATGGGCCTGACTTTTTCAGGTGGATCTACAAGTTTTCAGATAGAATTGGAATACATCAATTCTATTTTTTAGTTCGTGGATCATCCTTATCAATGTCTAACACTATGACATGTTCCCTTGAGTTCATAACGAATAATTTATCTTACAACCCTCCCACTACGATGTTTTACCGGGGTTTCCTAAATAGGAACAATGTTTTCTACGGTTTGTCATTTATCAGTTAATTATGAAGATGGTCTGATCTCATCAGATGCTAGTTTGCTATGAGGTTTGTAGTTTACCATATAGTCATGTTCAAGGAAAGTCCTATTTGTCGATACAAAAATATTTTGATCTTTGTGACTATACAAGTATTGACCTCTTGTTTCTTGAGCTTAGCCAACAAAAATACACACTTCAGATTTTGAGTCTAACTTTCTAGTCTTCAGTCTAAGAACATGAGCTAAACACCCTCATATATGAAAATGACACAAACTAGGCTTGGGACCATTCCATAACTCTAAATGTGTCTTGCTTACAGACTTAGATGGAACTACATTCAAAATGTAGGTTGTCGTTAGAAGTGCATATCCCTAGGATGTGAATGGTAGTGATGAGTAGCTTAACATCAACTTAACCATATCCAATAAGGTTCAGTTTCTTCTTTCTGAAACACCATTTTGCTGTGGTGTTTCACGTGCTGTGAGTTGGGATATAATGTCATACTCTAGCAAGTAATCCTTGAATTTTAAATCCAAGTATTTACCACATCGATCTGATCGAAGTGTTTTCAAAGATTTACCTAATTGCTTTTCAGCTTCAACTTTGAAGTCTTTAAACTTTTTAAAAATTTCAGATTTTCTGTGCATTAGGTAAGTATAACTGTATCTAGAGTAATCGTCAATAAAAGCGACAAAATACTTATACCCACATCTAGCTTATACATTAATCGAACCACATCACTATGAACCAGCTCAAATGGTTCTTTGGCTCTTTGGCCCTTTCTAGAGAAAAGTCAATTGGTCATTTTTCCCTCTAGATGAGATTCGCAAACCGGAAGAGTTCCAACTTTTAGTTCTCTCAAAGCATCATGTATTATTAATCGGTTTATTCTGTCTAAATTAATATGTCTCAACCAAAGATGTCATAGATACATATCATCACCTTGAGAAACCTTTTATCGTTTGTTACTTTTTGGATTTCCTACTTTAAACAATTCTGAATTATTCAATGCTTGTTCAGTTGGTTTAAGCATATGCAGTTTGTTTGAAACTTTTGTATGTCAAATATCGAATCCATTCTAAGAAATAATAAATATATTATTGTTAAAATAAATATTAAAATTTTGTTCATGCAACAAGGATAAAGAAATCAAATGTTTAGAGAATCCAGGAATAAAATAAACATTATTCAAAACAAAATAATTATTTTCAAAATTTAAAGGGATTGTCCCCAATACTTTCATTGAAACGATCGCACCACTGTCAACTCTCATTATCACCTCGCCATCAGCAAACTCCCTTGAAGAATCAAGCATTTGCAAATAATAACATACATGGTTAGTGGCTCCTAAATCTATAATCTAGGATGACAAATCATAGTTCACTAAACAAGCTTAAAGTGCAAGTAAATCATATTTTCCTTTTTTTCAACTCGGAAAGATACTGGTTACAGTTTCTCTTCCATTGACCTTCAATCCAACAATGAAATATTTTCCTTTGAGTTTGTTGTCGTTCTTGTCTTCTTGTCCTTGGGTGATCTCTTGGCTTTCTTTCCTTTCTTATTTTTACTCTTTCCCTTACCATTGTCCTTCTTCCTTTTGTTACTATTAACAACAATGGAATAAGTCTTTTGCTCAGCAACATTTACGTCGTCCTCTTTGGTCATACTCTTGATAAGTGACTCAAAAGTCTGTAGTTCATTCAACAATTGGGTCATGTTGATTTGTAACTTGTTCATAACATAGTTCGTAGTGAACGTAGAAAAAACAGGTGTGAGCGATTCAAGTATAATGCTTACTTGAGTTCGTTCATCAATGGTAGCCTCATGCACTTCTATCTCATGTATTATGTTGATCATGTTCAAAACATGTCCATGCATAGAAGTACCTTTCTTCATCTTAGTAGTCATTTAGCTCCTAGTAGCTTCAAGACGATTTTGATTAGATTGTTGCCCAAACATCGCCTGTAGAGATTCCATAATCTCATAAGTAGTTTTCATGCTTTAATACTTTGTTCTGAGAACATCGTTCATGCTCACAAGCGTGTAGCACTTAGCTTTGTTGTTGGACTGAATCCAAGCATCAAATTTGTCTCTAATTTTTTAGGGGCATTGGCAGCGGGCTTCTCAGGATATTCTACAATAAGAACAAATTTTTGGTTCTCACATATAAACATCAAATTCAAATTCGACTTCCATCTTATGAAGTTATCACTATTTAATTTTTCGAGTGCAAGTAAAGCAGTAATATGGTTGCTCATGGTAGATATAATAATTGAAAAGAAATAAAANTTTTAGAGGCATTGGCAGCGGGCTTCTCAGGACATTCCACAATAAGAGCAAATTTTTGGTTCTCACATATAAACATCAAATTCAAATTCGACTTCCATCTTATGAAGTTATCACTATTTAATTTTTTGAGTGCAAGTAAAGCAGTAATAGGGTTGCTCATGGTAGATATAATAATTGAAAAGAAATAAAATATACATCATTCAAAATAATTTAAATAAATATAAAAAAAATCAGATAGTAAATGTGATGCATGAATGTAACAAATCAAACACATAAACTTAACAATTACTAATCCACGATAAGACAACCCTACAATTAATGTAATGTCTTAGAGTCGGTCACATTAATTTTAAATTGTTTATGAGACATTCTCATCCTTATTAATTAAAGCTTTAAAAAACTCATATTTTCTCTTTTAATAATAATGTACTGTTTATTTGGTCACGTCACAATTATACACTTAAAGTTTAATTATGATTTTGTGAGTGTAACCCATTATTTCAGAATCTACGCCTGAATTTAAAAAATGTCAAAGACATCTTTGCATCAAATGTACACTTTCAACCCATTAAAAGCGTTGATTCACATTTGGTTAATTTTTTCACCCCTCAAAAGCTTTATCATCATCCTCATTAATTAAGTTGATGACAAAGACATCTCAATATCCAACTTGTAAAGAAATCATCAAAAAGCATGAAATTAAAATGTTAAGATTTAAATGAGAATAAATGTTAAAGAATGAACAATCCACTTATGTATAAAAATACAAAAGATATCAACTACATTCATATGAAGAAGAGAGGTGAACAAAATATATTATGAATAAATGTACCAAACAATTAAGCTATCTTGATAAGAAGAAATGGAAGAAGATGAAGATAATAGAAGTGTAGAACCTCTTTCTCTCTCTAAAATCACCTCTCTTTCTCACTCTAAAAAATGACTTCCCCTTTTTTTTACTCCCAAAAGACCTCTACTTAAGTGAAGATTTCATTCCTATTTATAGGTAAAATTAGGATTTGCCTTTTTTACTTTTAGTCTTTTTTCAATTTTTATTTTTTTAGTCCTTTTTTTCAATTTTTACTTTTTAGTCTTTGGACCACTTTTCTTATTTTAGTATTGGATTAGTTTTCAAATTATACATATAGTCTTGTATTATTATAAGAGCCAAAATATAAAACATGTATATTTCATGTATTAGGCCGGATAAAATACGGTATCTACAGCTGCCCCTCTTTGAACACGCTTCTGATCTCAGAATGTGTACAAAGGCGTAGATAAGTATTTTGATCGGTACAATAATATATGAAATAGGGAATAGAAACCTTGAATAAATAAGGCTCTATGATATGGAGCGAAATGGACCTGGATAGATACAGGCTTCAACTTCGCTCAATGCGGGTTCGATTTAACTAAGATATTTGAAATGGACTAGGCGCTGACACCGGGCTTCGACTTTTGAGACAGAACTCTTAGAGAGAATTGAAGAATTCAAAAAGCTCTGGTTAACAAATTAATCACCTATGTTTGCTTAATAAGGCCAATAGAACATTATCTATATACTCTAGGTCAATACTTATTAGTTTTTTAGGGTTTTCATAAAATAATAAATTATTTATAAATGTGCCACTGCAGTCTACGCCATACTGTGGTATCGTGTGGCACTACAATGTGTCATTTACCACTATAGTATCATCTGGCACTACAGTGGGTCATGACAATCTTTGATTCAAAAATTAGTGATTGGCATATTACAGTCTAACATGTCACGTGGTAATTTTTCTATATTTATTATCTATTTTAATTAATAAATATCTAGATATCACTTAATTAAAAATTAACTAATCTTATCACATTTATCAAATAACTTATATGTTAGTTAAAAAAATAAAAGATTAGTTAATTCAAATTCAAATTATTATATTATAATAATTTAATATTATTTAATTTCATAAATCAAATATATTGTTTCACTTATCGATTAAGTCAAAATCTAACCGATATAATTAATTAATTGTGATTTCCAAAAATTACAACAATTAATTTAATTAATTAATTGTTAATCAATTATTTTCACATAATTATCTCATAATTATATATTGCCCCAGAAATTTAATTCATTTTGCAAGCTAGTCCTATTCTTATGTCTTGAAACATTTACACCCTAAACTGTGTATTATAGAGGTGGCTTGAGTACCATAGACCTATAATTCTAACCCCCAATCAATTATATTAATTAAACTTTTTAATTAGATAATTTTATTTATTAGTTCTATTAGTACTCCACTATAAATATGAAATTGCACTCCTAGTAATTACAAAATATATTTATAGAGTAATCTCGTGCCGTCCATTGATATAATCAATTCATTTAGTTTTGTCCTCCAATTATTGGTTCGTAAATTAAAGCTGGTCAAAATTACCGTTTTACCCTTCTAATTTCATCTAGATCCTTAAGTACCATTAACTTACCAATGAATGGTCAATTTATAATCGTATTATAAATTTGAGCTCAATAACCATCCAGTTCCATAATTAACACTTAAAGGAACCAATATAAGATCCGTTATAAAAGCTTGTATTCCAAATCTTGTAATATCATGTTCCCATCCTTCATCGTCATTGAATCTCCAAAAACAAGGCACTAGCTTTATTTACAAACAAATCTTCATGACTACTCAGGATTTAGACTGATCTATATGTGATTATCTGATTTATGTGTATTAAATCGTTATGATAAAGAGTAAGTTAATAAATATATTAGTTGACATGGATCATGTCGTATATAATCTAATTCTATAAATTATTTTCACTAAGATGTCTATCCATATCAAGATTCAGATCTAAATCACATGCATTCAAAATGCTTAGAGAACTGTACTAGTAACCATTCATTAAAGATTTCATAATTTAATATGTTGTGGACTATTTATTCATTATCTATGATCTTAATCATATCATACTAATACAATATCATAGTCTCATTAATTAATATGAAATTTTCATATATTTATACAAATTATTCAATAATAATTCAGAAAAAATAATTATAAGAAAAAGGTATTTTTATTAATTTCAAATTAAAATGTCTTTAAGCATGCTTTGAGGGCACTATGCCCAACAAGAATGACATGATAGGTGTAGCCTCCAACGTAACCAGGAGGGGGAGGAAAGGCGTGCTAGTCACTGTTTGAAACATAGCGATCTCTTGCATGAAAATGATCATCCCCCATGACTTGAAGGCTCACAGTCACCATGCGTTGACAAAATATCGGGGGAAGGCTATCAGGGAATGGGTGAGGCGAGTTCCATCTTAGAGGAACTACCACCCTTTGAGGAAGTTGGGACCAAGACGAAGTCAGTTTTTGAAGGGCCAAGTCCCCCCTTTGTGTGGATCTAGTTAGGGTCACCCTAGAAGGATGAAGGAGGAGAACAAAGGACGAGGGCATCCAAGGAACCCTCTGGAAGCATTATAAGCGGCTACGAAGGAGGCAAACTACCCTCCGCCTATATTCTTTGGCATACCTTTGGCCGCCAAGAATTCTACAACGCTCTCGCACGAACGAAAGCCGTGCGCCACAAATAAAATGGCCAGGGGTCATTCCTAGTTGAAATACATAGGTGTGCAACATATCTCCATCGCGGTTGAAGCACATGCATGGGTCATCCAACTCTCATCCCTTGCGCCCTACCTCGGGATAATGGGAAGAAAAATAGGCCCCCCAAAATTAGTATACGGGCCCACAGGCTGAACCTAATTTTGCGCCCCAGTTAAGATATGGGGATGATCAAGACTCTTTACACCGGCCTCCAAGGGGACCGGGCTCTTGACACTGGGGGCACAACAACGTAGTTCCCCCTAATACCTCCAAATGGGCAAATGAGACAACAAGAAGGAATGACTCGATGAATGGTCAACTGCCCAGAAGATGGTCCGCTGAAGAACTTGGAGGACCAAGGTGATCAATCTTTCTCCCGCCAGAACAACCTAAGAGGAAGGATCAGAACAAAAGCATGCCACTCCATAAGAAGAATCTGGAGCTTGGGAGGTCATGTCATTGATGTGAAGATGCATCTTAGTGAAAGAATGTACCAGGCCCAACAAGGGATGGAACAACAGCTCAGGAAATGAGGAGCCTGACCTCCTTTGGAGGCATGTTACAACGTACGCCCGCTACATCACGGAGCTAATCGGGATTCCAAGATGCTCCCATCACAATGGAAGCATCAAGACCAGAAGGTATGAATTTAATAAATAGACATAAGTGCATAGGATTTATTTTGGGAATGTTTCTCCACTCACCCTCAATTAGAATATAGGAAACAAGTTGCTTTTTTCTTAAACAACCAACGCCATGGTAACAGATAACGAGGCTATGTATTGAGTAAAATTTATCAAATAAAGGGAAGTGAGCAACTCTTTTACGACTCGATGGAGAAATAAAAAGTGATGCCTTGTGTGGTGCCCTAGTCCACGAGTTACGATTAAACAAAAGTGATGATTGGTGATATGCTCTAGCCCACTAGTTGAGACTAAACAAACATGATGATTGGTGAGGTGCTCTAGCCGAACATTCAGGATTAAAATAAGTGATGACTGGTGGGGTGTTCTAGCCCACCAGTCGGGAACAAATAAAAAGTCATGACTGTAGAGGTGTTCTAGGTCACAAGTCAGGCTTAAAAAAGTGATGACTGGCGTAGTGCTTTATCCCGCCAGTCGGGAACAAAGGTGATGCGAGTAGCTCAGCTCATAAATGGGATCAAGGATCTAGCCAGAGCAAGAAAGACTGGCTAGATATCAAGGTAAAGTGATGTCTGTCAAGCACCTCATCTCCCAAACGTGATAAAAAATCTAGCTAGAGCAGGAAAGTATGGCTAGTTATCAATGTAACGTGATGCATGTCGAGCACCTCAACTCACAGACAGGATCAAGGATCTAGCTAGAGCGGGAAAGCCTGACTAGATAACAAGATAAAGTGATTTTTGTTAAGCACCTCAACTGGCAGACGTGATCAAGGATCTAGGAAGAGTAGGAAAGTCTAGCTCGATATCAAGGTAAAGTGATATCTATCAAACACCTTAGCTCGCAAATAGGATCAAGGATCTAGCTTGAGCAGGAAAGCTTGGCTAGATATCAAGTTAAAGTGATATATGCCGAGCACCTCATCTCGCAGACGGGATCAAGGGTCTAGCCAGAGCAGACACGCCTGGCTAGACATGAAGGAAAGATGTTTATCGAGTACTCATGCTCGCAGGTCGGAATAAAGATCTAGCCAGAGCAAGAATACCTGACTAGACACCAACGGAAACTGCAATGAATTTTCTCGCCAAGTAGGATAAACCAAAGGACCCAGCCATAGCAGTTACGTCTGGCTAGGTAAGGTAATAGATGCTTGATAAGCACTCCAAATAAGAATAAGGTTCTATCTAGAGCTGAAATGCTTGGCTAGACCCGAAGCACTCTAGCTTACTAAGAAAGGAAAATCCTTTGGCCAAGTACCGAAGTAGAGGAATTTCGACCTAAACTCACCAGATCAGGAAAGCTCGCCAAAAGTAAGGACGCTTAAAAGACAAAGGTTACTCCCAAACTAAAGCAAGTATGTTCGACCAGACCTACCTAAATGGGCAAACCCGGTGGATAAGATCAAGTCCACCAAAAAAGATCAACGCCCTCTAAGGTCCACTTCAACTCGAGATCACAAGCTCATGATTAGTAAAACTTAGTAGAGAAATAGCGCCCGACATTATAGTCAAAACAACCACGTCACTCAGGATAAAAGTCTCATCCGGACCAAGTTAGGACTCGACTGAGGAAAAATAAAACTTTATCTACTTGAGGTATGTTTGCGATAGGAAATAAGAAAAAGCTTAGATGAATAAAGGAGCCAGAAGTAAAGGGAGTTTATTTTCATTAATAAATAGAGAACTACAAGTACAAGTAAAAGGACAAAAATCTCCTCGACTGAGGGTGTAGACTATTTTCTAGGCTAGCTAAAAGGAAAAGACCTCCCACGGTTGGCGGTGGTTGTAGGATCTCAACAGCTTCTTCGAACTATTCTAAGGTCTCAAGACTCCAGTTTCTCTGTTCTTAGGGCCTCAATCTCTTCCCTTTAAGGGGAGAAATGAAGGAGACACCCGTCCTCAGGTTTGAAATGATCTCATCCTTGACCTACTCCCGATACATCAACCAACTTCAAATGATCGGTGGGGTAAGTTGATGAAAGATCAAAAGGAATGGCGACACAGAGGAAGAAGATAGGTTGTGGCCGGTCAATGTGTTTCATCATGAAGCAAAGGACAAGGCTACCGGCCAGATTACATGCCCTTGATAAGGGTAAAATCTCTACCGCTAGAGGCAGGTAGCCAACACAGACAAAGGATTTTCTGAACAGGCTTATTGACGGCAAGAAAGTCACCGTGGATAGAGCATCAACAGCTTCGAGGCATGACATTTAAAAGACGATAGAAAGAGGAGTGACAATCATGAAAAAGGGGAAGATCTTAATTGAGAACTTCCAAAGCAGCAAAAGCCCCTAGAGGAGGAAGGATTAGTGTTCTTCCAAAAGAATTGAGGGGGAAGGATGAAGATGGGCAGTGATTCGAACTCTGTTAAGAAGACAAGGATGAAGGAAATAAGAAGGAAAACTGCCCATTTATAGGCCTTAAAGAAAAAAAAACCGCTCACTTAATGGGCATTATGAGAGTCATGATGGAGACCGTTGAGGTTACATTTAATGAACGTCTGTTTCTCAAACCAATATAAAGGTTTTGAAAGACCAAGTGTCAAGAATAAAGCGACATATTAGGAGTAATGACCCTCACCCTCCTCTACGTACACCCATGCACATTTAATTCCCCCCCTCCCAAGGGGCTAACGATCTCAAAATGTTGAAAAGGTAAATGACGCGTACGCGACAAAAATGGTCAGACAATTAACTCCATTCAGTGCAGTCTCCCCTAACGAGTAAAATCTAAGGCACAAGAGCGAGGCGCCCAAAGGAGGTGAAGCCTGTCGAGCTGAGGTAACTCAGATGATGAAGTCTTCAGACCTGGGTAAGTAAAAGACACCCAAGCCCTCGACTGGGGGAAACTATTATAGGTGCCTTCCTAACCACCAAGAACCCAGTGACACGTGCGCCGCACTAGGGGGCCCTTAGATGAAGGAAAGTTTTGGAGGAAAAGGACTGACCTACCTAGTCAGTACCAAGGATGCTCGGATCGCACAGAACCAAGTACATGTAAGAGCATGGATGGGGTGCACAAAGGAGCTCAGATAACCACCAGCAGAAGTCATCATTATTGGTCGAAAGTAGCACTCAACAGGACCAAATCGCCATGACAAGATGTCAAGATTGCCTCTGTCTGGTCATTTTGACATTAATGATGAACGATTTATATCATGGTCGTTTTCCTCCCATCCAATCAAGGGCAATCATGACAGACATTGTGTCTCACGAAGCTTCCCCCGCACAACCCTGGAAGGCTTCTATGACACACTTCCTCCCACCCGAAGAGTCAGGTATAAATACATCTATTGATAAACAGAAGAGGTATGCCTACTCTTCCATAAAGAAATTATGTCGGGATATCGATTGAATACTGACTTAGGCATCGAAGGCTCTTCGACGAGGAAACCACCTCCCGGTTCTCTTCACTTTAGAGTTCTTTGTCAGTGTTATACAGGTTCCCGCCTGAGAGGGTTCCTCCATGGAGAGGATATTTGACACACATTGAGGATACAAGGAGCTCAATTCAGGGGGAGACTATACAAAGAATGCTATTGAGGTTTTCGGCCGGAACACTAACTTTTCTATTTAAATTGAGAAACTCATTTGAAACAGAATATCATATAATATATTTCCTAAACATCTTCTAACAATCTGCACATTGACTCAAATTCTACCGTCCTTGAACAATCGATAACATTGCAGCTCAAACTTAAACCAAATCATCTTCAAATCATGATCGTCAAACTTCAACAACACCATATCTTTGCACGCTTCACATTGTCTCTATGTACCATCCATGATCAAAACATCAGTTCTGATACTACTTGTTTTAACTGAAGTGTCAATAGACAATAAATTTACCTATGCCCACAGATATTTCATTATATCATTATCATTACATACTCAATATCGATTCAACCACCTAACCCAAATCACATTACATCCATTTCTAAGTCAAAACACACAAAGCATACATTAAGAACTATAGCTAACGTAGACAAAAGTCACTACTCTCGATCAAACTTGAGCAATCCACTAGTTTGAAACCATATTCAGCATGAGCAAAGTCCTTTGACTAGCCTTTTAATATCACCGGGTATTCCCTCTTGGTATAGAGTCATTTCTTACAATTTAAGGTTTCATTCTATCTTTTAGGGCACTGTCTCCTCATCTCACCCTCTGTCGAGGCAGGGCCACCGAATCCTTTATTAATACCTCATCTATAGTATATATAAATATGACTAAGAGGGGAGAAATATTTTTACACATCAATTGGCCCTACTACTTTATGGAATTCCTGATTTATCCTTTGTTAATATTATTATTAGATATTAATTTTAAAATTAAATGGTTAGTAATCAATTGTATAACTTAAAATTTAATTATGATTAGATACATTAACATGTACGAAATTAAAACAAGACTCATGAAAAATGCCAAATCATAAATCAAATGTAAATCTGTTAGTTAAAGTGTATAATTATAAAAATAGAGTTTGAAATAACTATATATATTTGAACGAAACCTAATACGTTTTTATGACCTCTCCAAATACACAATGCTCTATATAGTTTTTTTGTACATATGTTTAGCTATTGTATGTTCATTACTTTTTTTATCTTTTAGGTTATAATAATATAATTTATATTATTTAGTTTATCGCGTGAAACACATAGTAAGAGTTATTATATTAATAAGTTGTATCAAGGAATATATCATGTCATAATTTAACATATTCATTTTAAAAAATTGTTCAAACTACTTGTATGGTACATGAAAGTGAACTAGTATTTATAAACTCACCAAAACCTTAACTTTCCTATTCAAAATAAAAAACTTATTCAGAACATAATATCGCGTAATATTTTTCCTGAAATTCTTCATAAATATGAGATTTGGTCCCAAATTATCTAAATTCTTCATTTTTTATAAAATTACTCTATTAAAATAAAAGTACTTTATTCTTTAAATTTTCCTAATAACAATATTTAATTCTTTTAATTATTTTGATTATTTTGATATGTTATTTTAATAAAAGCACTATATTTTCAATTTATATAAAATATGAATTCAAAAGACTCCAAACTTCATATTTTATGGATTATGTCTATACTTCAATATACTTTTATTAAAAAAATATAAAAAATCACATAAGTCTTGTAATGCACGGGCTATTACCTATATAGTAAGTTGTAAATACAAGTTCTCAGGAGTATGAGGAAAAATTTCAAGGTTATATAGTAAAAGGGTTTAGGTGTTAAGCAATAGGAGTTAGAGATTAAGTTTTAGTTAGTTATTCAGTTTGAGGGTAGTTTATTCTTTTGCTTCAATATAGTTGTTGTACACCTTTCTTTATTCTCTTAGTACTTTGGCTTTGTTGGTTTAATGAGCATTCTACTCTCTCAATCTTTCTCTCTTCTTTTTGCTGCCATCTCCTTCTTTCTCTCTTCTTGATCAAGTCTCTTCATATTTTCATGTTTCTCTTCATGGTATTAGATCTCCCGACTAACGCCAATCATCATGGTAGACATTGAAGAAAATCCATCTTCTTGAACACAAGAAACCATCAATCCTCCTCCCATCAACCATCAACCTTCCTCAATACAAGAAACCATCAACCTTCCTCCCACCACCAGGAATTCAGACTCATCCCTCTCCTATTTTTCTTCTTTCTAACATTTGTAACCTAGTCTCGATTAGGTCCGATTCCAATAATTTCATATTTTGGAAATACGAAGTAACCTCAATCCTGAAAGCACACCTGGTGTTCGGATATATGGATGACATAATTAAGTGCCCAACAGTTTTCAAGACTGTCAATGGAGAAGAAATCAAGTATCCAAAATATGATCAGTGGGTCGCACATGACCAGGCTCTCATGACATTTATCAATGCAACACTCTCTCAAATAGCTATTTCTTATGTAGTAGGATACAAAACTTCAAAAAAGGTCTGGGACTCCATCAAGAGGCGTTTTTCTTCAATTTCAAGAACCAATGTTCTTCAACTTAAGTCAGACTTACAGTCTGCCTCAAAGAAGGCTTCTGAGAACATTGACAACTACATACAACGAATCAAAGAAATCAAAGACAAATTAGCAGCAGTCTCGGTGAATGTAGAAGATGAGGATACCCTGATCTACACAATAAATAGACTCCCAAGTGAGTACAACACCATTCGAATGTCAATAAGAATAAGGGCTGAACCCTTGTCACTAAAAGAGCTCGATGTCTTTCTTAAATCAGAGGAGCAGTTCTTGGAGAATCAACAAAAGCATACTGAGAATCCCTTTCAGAACAATGCCTTTCTTGCTCACAATAACAATAACAACAGAGTAACAAATAGAGGCTGTGGATTCAGAAACTTTAGAGGTAACAAAAATAATTCTGGTAGATTTAATTCTAAGAGAAGGGGTCGAACTCAAAACTGAAATCCTTCCTCCTCTGGTCTTGGTGCACCATCTAGTCACAGCTCATAATTCTTTAACAAGAATCCTAATGGGAGACAAGAAGCTTTCTCTAACACATAATCAGGCAAGGTACAATGCCAAATTTGTCAGAAAATGGGTCATAGTGCATTGGATTACTATCACAGGCTTAACTTCTCTTACCAAGGCATAGTCTCTCCAATAATCTTTCTGCCATGACAGCCCAAATTCAAGTTTCACATCTCTCAGACCACAGGTAAGGCTCACTGACATAGGGTGTAACACTCATCTCACACCTGACCTAAGCAATCTCACAATAAACATGGTGATGAGAGTATCTCGGTTGGCAATGGATAGTCCTTGCCTATATCACATACAGGTTCTAGCACTCTTAACATTTCTTCTAAAGTCTTTTCCTATGTCACAGATATATTGTGTGCCTAAGATTTCCTCTAACTCCTATCTGTGCATAAATTCTATCTTGAAAATAATTGTGCATTCTATTTTGATGCTTATCTCTATTCAGCATAAGGTCATGGGATGAACTTTACATAAAGGACCATGCATAAATGGCTTATATCCCATCCTTTCATCCATTCAAAATCATACTGTGGCATTTCTTGGATCCAAACATTCTGATTTTCTTTGGCACTATAGGTTAGGCCATCTCACTACTAGTGCTGTTTAGCAAATATTGAATAAGGCCAACATTTCCTGTACCTCTTTGAATTTGAGCAATTGTATTTGTATTAGCTGTGTGCCAAATAAAATGACCAATTTGCCTTTCAATGCTTCTGATTTTATCTCAACTTCTCCTTTTTATGTTATACACAGTGATGTTTTGGGTCCTACACCACTACTTTTTCTCTTGGTCATCGTTTCTATGTGATATTTATTGATGATATATCTAGACTCACTTGGCTTTTTCCTATCAAACATAAATATGATGTTCTCACTATTTTTAAATAATTTAAACCTATAGTTGAAAACATGTTTTTTACAAAGACCAGATCTGATGGAGGTGGTGAGTATACCGGCCTCCATTTTCAATCCTATCTCATTGAGAATGGCATAACTCACCAGAAAACTTGTCCCTACATCTCTCAGCAAAATGAAATTGCTGAGAGAAAGCATAGACACGTGGTTGAGACAGGTCTTACTATGCTACATCATGCATATATGCCTCATACATTCTGGAATAATTATGCTTTCTCCACTGCTGCATACTTAGTTAATCGAATGCCTGGTACTGTTTTAAAGAAAGAGACACCTTTTGATAGACTCTTTAGAAAATCTGTCGATTATAATCATCTTAGAGTGTTTTGATGTGTCTGTTACCCTAATCTATGGCCTTATATGCACAACAAATTCCAAGCTAAAATGGTACATGTGTTTTTATGGGTTATGCCTTGAACCTAAAGGGATATCTTTGTTATGATGGAGTTAATATGGGTTATGCCTTGAACCTAAATGGCTATCTTTGTTATGATAGAGTTAATAAAAGATATTATGTTTCTAGACATATGTTATTTGATGAAACAACCATCTCTTTTGCTTTTTCTACTTCTAGTATCTCTTATATAGGGACTCCACAGGATCTCACCAAGGTGAATACTTCTCTCTTACCTTACTTTTCTTCCCTTAATTCATCAGGTACTATCTCTCATTCTCCTCTTTATATGCTACTTCTAACTCTGCTGATAAATTTGGATTTGATTTGCATATTGTCTCTGGGATAGCTAATGAGCTTAATATTGATTCCGGCTTACCTATTCTGTTCACTCGTTCGGCTAGTTTACCTGCTGAAGCTATTATTCTATCTCATGTTAATGATCTTGCTGCATTTCATGATACTGCCACTCACACTACTAGCACTAACACTGGTTTTCTTGATGATGTCGATTCACCCATTTCACATATTGTGCACACTGGTGATGATACTGCGTTGCAACTAGTTCGATTATCTTCCAGAATCCTTCCTGATCTCTCATATAATTTAACTGTTGATTTACCTCATTCCAGACCTCACCCTCCCTCCCAACCCCACATTCAATTTGTTCATTCCATGCAAACCAGATCAAAATTTGGTATCTAAAAAAAGAAAGCATTCCTTACTTCTTCCTCTGCTAGTGAACCTACTTCCTTTACTGCTGCTGCCAAAAACCCTGAATGGTCAAAAGCCATGCAACTTGAGTATAATGCTTTGCTTTCACAGAATACATGGACCTTGGTTCTCCTACCTGCTCATAAGAACCTCGTTGGTTGTAAATGGGTGTACAAGTTATAGTACAACTCAAGTGGAACAATAGCTCGATATAAAGCCCGATTGGTGCCAAAGGGTACCACCAACAGGCTGGTCTAGACTATAGGGAGACATTTAGCCATGTTGTAAAAAAACCAACTATTAGAATTTTGTTATCTTTTGCAGCTACTTCGGTTTGTCCTTGAGGTAGTTAGATGTCAAAAATGCCTTTCTCCATGGGCACCTTGATGAGGAAGTCTATATGAGTCAACCACCTGGTTTAATTGATCCTAACTATCATTATCACGTGTGTCAGTTTCACAAATCCTTATAGGGTCTCAAGCAAGCTCCTAGACCTTGGTTTGAGAAATTCATTAGTCGCTTTTTCTCTTTAGGATTTGTTGGTTCTCTTGTTGATAGCTCCTTAGGTTGTAAATACATGTTCTCGAGAGTACGAGAAAAAATTCTGAGGTTATATAGTAAAAAGGTTTAGGGACTAATTAATTGGGTGACTGTGTTTAATTTTTTCAACAAATAGACCTTGATTAATTTCTTTATGCTTGAGTACCCGTTCAATTTAGTAGTTTCTTGAGGAAATTGTAGAAATTTTATCTATTTCTCTTCGTATTTTATGTAACTATAGTCAAATTAGTCTAAACTTTGAGGAAAATTCTACAATACCTCTCCGGCATCCATGCTGGAGTTTACTAAATGCGTGTAAGAGTTCATCAAATACGTGTGGGAGTTCACAAAATTTTTTAAGGTTCACCAATACATAAAAATAATTTACTAAATACGCGTGTAAGTTCACTAAAAATATCATACATTTATACCGAAAAATATTGTTGCACCTCACATGGGGTTGAAAAATCCATAAACGGTCCTAAACAATTAAAACTTACCTTCAAACTCAAGTGGCTCATAAACGAATGGGTTTGAAGTATTAATTATCATTAAAAAAATGCCTAATGTTACCTACAGACTGTCGGCATTAGACCACTATGTTTTTAATATATTTAAAGTGGAAAAAGAATGAAAAATATTTTTAAATTATTTTCTTCATTTTTTATTTTTATAATTTTCAAAAACACCCATTAAGTGTACTAATTAATGGTTCATTAGTTACCTTTTCCTTTTTACTTATTTCTCTTTTGGTATCTTGAGTAAATTTTCTCGAGTAATTTTTTTACTTGTTTGTTCTTGGCAATATTATTGAATATTTTATCACTAAATGAAGTTACGTTCCATTAAAAATGTATGGTTATTTGTACCGGAGCTTAATAGCCAATAAATTTTTATTCCTAATTTAGATTTTATATTCAGATAAGATAACACTTTAGGTTATTTTGTTCATTAAGAAATTTATTAGAATAATTAAAACTTAAAAGATATGTTTTTAGTTCATTGATAACATAAAATTAAATAAATAATAAGGTCACATACTCCTATCTGAGGTGGTTTAAAGTCGTGATCAACACAATACCGATATTTACCGAATACCAAAGAATTATTGTTTTCAAATACTAGTTAAGTACCTATGTGATGAGTGTCATATATATATTTTTATTCTCAACCTATCATTTCGATTGTTTCTAATATACTATTTGTAAATAAAATTGAAACACCCTAATTATTCTAATAATTATGATTTTTAGTTTAATTCATTTTATAAGATATGTCTACAGGGCAAGTGTGTACAAGTCAGGTACTTTCGGCACATATGTTATATATGTACCAAATTTAACTATATCAACATATATACAATATATAAAAGTATATAAGTT
This sequence comes from Datisca glomerata, assembly GCA_003255025.1. Classification (NCBI taxonomy): domain Eukaryota; kingdom Viridiplantae; phylum Streptophyta; class Magnoliopsida; order Cucurbitales; family Datiscaceae; genus Datisca; species Datisca glomerata. The sequence continues at coordinate 1,097,671 of QANY01010607.1, forward strand.
GGAGAAACATTTTTAGACAATATTACCCATAATTAGTTATCCTTACAATGTATTTATTTTCTCCAAATTTCATATGAAAATGCTTTTACGTATTTATTTATTATCCTAATTGTTCATAGAAAAAGTTTTTTAACAACTTTATTTAATTTATCATCTTTAGAGACATTTTCTCCTCATCTTTAATTTTTTAAATTTAAATTCTTAAAAAGAAGTCTCAAATTAACCCAATATTTATTTATTGGTATTTTTATGTGTAAATCTTAAAAGACTAACTATATTAATCTAATGAGCATTAAAAATTAAAGTGAAAAGAAAATTTCATTAAGCGGAAGGAAAAAAAAACTCTATATCTATAACTACCTATATTTTCTTATCTTACTATAGATAAAAGTGAATAAAACATATTTTTTGATAACTTTATCCTCATATCTCAAATCTTAATCTTATATTTACTATATTTAAAGAGGCTTATAGGGGAGAAACTTTTGATTTCCCCTTTTACCCGTTGTAAAGCCCTAAAATATAATACAATTTGGATATTTCCTTTTTCTCATTTAATTAATATAATGAAATTATACTTTCTATTTAATGGTAATTTATATTTAGATTGTTCATAAAACTAAATAGTTTTATAATATTATGAAATCAGAAATGAATCTCCCTCAAGATAAAATTTAAGATATTTTGTACAATGAATTTTTCTTTTTAAATCGATAATAATATTTTTTTATAGATTTATAAATTAAACATGTTGGAATAATTATGATATCGGAAAAATGAAAAGTTCATATAAATAAATTTAGAGAAAGACATTATATATTAGCTATCTATTAATATGATAGATAGTTATGACATGTACCTTAAACCTGTCATAAAAAAATAAGTGTTGAAGTGATTTTTTTTGTTTTAGCTAATATAACAGCTTTTAAATAACATGTCATAATATGCTCATCTAATGTGACATGTAATTCTAAAATCTGTCAAAATCTTTTTTTTATTAGATTATTTTTTACACTCTCATATTACCTTTGTTTACAAAAATGTCATGTTATAATTCTAATCTCTCTCCTTCAACTCCATCGAGCCTCCTCTCAACTCCATCTCCCTCGACTCCATCTCTCTCTCTCTATCTCTCTCTCTCTCTAGCTTAGTGTCATCGCTCCCTCGGTCTCTCTATGTTGCTCTCCATCTCTTTCTCTCTCCGTCTTCTTAGATCTGGTCTTGGTGAAAGTGAGCTCCTCCGCCAGAGAGATTCATCTCTCCCTTCCCATAGTAACCTCAAGCTCCCATTGAAGCTTCACTGAAGCTTATGCAACCCCCCATGAAAATAGGTGAGCTCATCTTTAAGTTCGCGATTTTAGTTGTAGATATGTATTTTGTTTCAGATCTAATTTTAGATTTGGGATTTTTTTAGGGATTTGATTGTAGATCTGTATTTTGTTTCATCTGTTATCTTGGTCTTTTACAACTAGTGTGCAAAAGGTAGAGATACAAAGGGATTTATACCCTTTGAAGATATATGAGTGAATAAATAATACTTTTTACTCAAAAAATAAATGAAAGGAATGAGTGATCTAAAGATTGGAAAATTGATATGCCTGAGTAAAGAGTTAACAAGTATTGGGAATATTGTTTATTAAATTTTTTACTTTGTAAGGATTTGCTTGTTAAAATGTCAAATCGTTACTTTGTAACGATTAGAAGATGAAGATGAGAGGATCTCAAATCTGGCTAAACTCTTTTTCCATGAATTGTCTAAGAAAGGTGGAAAACAATGAAGTGCATAAATCAAAATTAAATTCTAGCATTTTTTTTGTCTTTTGTATTAATTATTTTTTTATTAAGTATTTAATTAATTTCTCATCATCTGCAGGCAGCAATCCTATATACAATCTACTGCCACATATACTAGGCAAATTATCCAACCAGAATTTGAAAAAAGACTCTTTCTGCAACATAATGCAGTTCCTGATTGGCTCCATCAAGAAGGTATGAATTGATACGTTGATTCTAGAGTCATTTCTTACACACCAAAACTTACTATCTTTTCCCCAGGATAAACAAATGGAAGCTCTTGTTGAAAAGCTGTGTAATAGTTTAGTGGAGATTCATGTATTATTTGTATGGCAAGGTTTTATTTGGTGTTTTAGGATGGAGTGCATTCCTTTTTACAATTTATTTGTCAATTATGCCTTATTTAGCTTATAGTTGTTGGAAACAGTTTAGTATTACAATGAGATTAAGTTGTTGAAAGTGCAAACGTCTGTTTCACATTCATTTGTTAGTTTCTGACTTTCTCCTAGGTTTTGTCATCCTTAATTGTTGATGGCTCTGAATCAATTTTGTTAGGCAAGTCGATGTCCTTAGTTGTTTTGGTTATGTAATTGATTAATAAAACTTAATGCTCACAATGTGATTACCTCATGCTGCAGATACTAGAAAATGAGAATATATATCTTACTATCTATCTTAGCTTTCATATACTAAATAGGGAATGAAAAAAGCTTATGGATTCATTCAAGACATATGAACATGTGCTATCAGAGGATTGTGTGATGGACCATTTCAAAAGCATAATAAACAAGGTATTACTTCATCTTCTGTTCTATCTTTTTTATGGGAAACATAAATATTATATATATATATATATATATATATATATATATATATATAAAGAAAGAGAGAATGTACAAAGTAGATTCAGAAAGAAAGAATGTACAAACAGAATGTACATCTACTTTTCTATCTTTAGTTCGAAGGATTGGAATGCTTTTCTTTACTCTTCTTTAAAAAGGGAAAGAAGTTTGGAAAATCGAAACTTAAAGTTTGCATTAAGGAGTTTGAAGATTTGCTGAACAAGTTCCACTTGGAAAGGAAGCAAGCCAGAAATGCCAAAGTTCATCAGGAGAAGCTTCGTAGCATGGAAGCACTTGTTTCTAACCTTGGGGAAAATACGGCAGAGTCTGACATCACTGAAGATTTGCCATAAATTTTTATTTTTTGTTCACTTTGCGCTTCTTTTCTTTAGCAGTTTATGATTCAGAACTTACTGCTGAAGAATTGATTGTTGCTTTCTGTTCTTTAGATGCTACTTTGAAGTAGTTTGTGTCTGTAAAAATCTGTTCAAACATTTAGTAGCTCTTAGTGAAATATAGACTATTGTCTAAAATCAGTTGATATTCTACGATAGTGATTAGTGAGCAACTTTATCTTACTAACGTTATTGATATTTGATCACATCTTACAACAAGGGTATCATGTTACAATCTTATAATGGTGCATTATATATTTCTAAGTCACTTTTATGAAGGAAAAATTCTCTCTCTCCATCCCAAACATTATTATGTTGGATAAGTTTTTATAGTTTTATAGAGTCTGTTCCATAATTTTAGTATTGTTGTTTCTAAAGTTGAAGTGCTGAGATGCTGCTATTTGAGATTAACTCTTAGCCTTTCGTAAACAACGCAAATGAGGACAATAATTCCGTTAACCAAGTTGAACATAATAACATATCAGAGACTATGGAGTCAGAGGAGTATTCTGGTGCTGTCAGTGAATTGATAGAGTCAGAACTAGATGGCACTAGAATTCAATCGTCTGAAGTTAATGTTAGACGTAATTTAAGATCCTAGATTTCACTACTCCATTGGAGGATAATTAACTAGTAAAGATGGATTCCAGAATCTTTTTTTTTTTGTTCTTTTCATGGTGGATTTCTTATCCACCACTTTTGTATTTTCTTCTTATGGATTCCAAGATATTTAAACTTTTTTGTTTAACAAAAAAAAACATTTAGATTCATATAGCCAAACATATTTTACAAAGTAAAAACTTTAATAGTAAATTGATTTATATCTCACCTTCAGCTTTATAGCAGCAAATCCTTAGAGATGAATATATATATTGACATTTTAACATGGCTATAACTCTTTTTACATGAACTGTCTAATAGGATCTGGAGCAATGAAGAAGCTATAGAATTTGGCCACCAAAGATTGTGGCCTGCAATATATTGAGGTATGCCAATGAGTTATTGCTAATAGTATTGCTGTCCTGCTCGTCTGTCCTAAGAATTATAATGCTAGGCATTCTTTTAGCTTCTTATAGTGTATATTAAAGATATAAGATATGGACTGATTATAAAATAACTCGTTATCTTTACTAGTTGTATTCATGTTTTGTTTTGTTCATGTGCCAAAACCAAATACATGTTCATGCGGCTCGGATGAGTATTCTTGTTTATATCGCTAAGGCTATAAATACTTTCTTGTTCCTATTAACAAAACATCTCCTTTTGCTTCGCTCTTCCGGAACTGGTACAAAAATGGGTGCTTTTTTACATTGTTCACTTTAGTTATTGGGGAGTTTCAAGGAAGACCTATGTGGGGCACCTTTTGGGTGTAGGATGCTTGTTTAACCTTTATATCAGTCTATTTCCTTATTTACCTGGGCGCACTACGTTTTCAAAGCTTCCTGTCGTACCGGCTTCTATTTCAATCCATGCTGGACCGATCGATATACCAATAATCAATATTTTTCCTATTCTAGCCGGAGCGGAAGGATATTGATAACTATTGTATTATATCTACTGAAGAAAAGTACATGTAACAAAAAAATTGTTATGTATTATTAAATATTTTAATGTGTTGATATGAACGACAATTATTTATATCAGATTTATTTTTATATATAAAAGAAAAAAATTATATGATAATTAATTTGTGATATCGGAGAAAATTTAACACAACATGACATGAATTATTAAGATTTTTTAGTAGTTTCCAATAGAGAATCTGTAGAAAATTTTGCTAGGAAGAACTACAAAAATGACCCATTTCCTAGCTCAAGTTGTAAAAATGTCCAGAAAAAGTTTTTATTGCAAAAATGGCTGAAATATGGTAAATAATGTATTCACCATATAATTTTGAACAATAATTCTGGTAAATAATTATTTACCACAGTCATATTCGGCCATTTTTGCAACTCCACCTCCGAAACCTGTATTTTCCTTCTATTTTCCTATTTTGCTATGTAATTTTGAACAATTTTCGATGAATTTATTTGTACAGTGTAAGTAATTTAGTTTTTGTCGTAGTAAGAGAAAAATAGTTGATTTAATTTTATTGAGGGGTTAATAAAATAGTTAATTAATTAGTGTGTAAAATAATTTTATTGTGTATATTAGAATCTATAAATAATTATGACAAGAAATTAAAACTTGATAAAAATAAAAATTATAAATAATCAATATTTTCATTACACTCTCCAATAACTTTATCAAACTTTCCAACAACTTTATCTAAGTTTCCTACATCCCAAACAAGAGAATCATACTTTTCAGTAACTTTTTCAATTAATCACGAGTTATCAAACATGATAATCTTAATATATTGTCATCTAACTTTACCATTTAAACCTACCCAGCAACTTAATTTTTTAATATTCTTATTTAACCCAAAAAATATACAAATGGCAGAAAAGCTAACTTTCTAGTTCAAACTGATAAAATGACTGGAAAATTTTGTATTTGCAAAAATATCTGAAAATGACTTAAGTAAATAATATATGTACTAAAATTACACAGATGTAAATTAATTATTGACCTTATTCTAGCCATTTTTATAATATATATTTTTTTTGCAGTTGGAAAGTTTTTATTTTCACAGTTCTAGCTAGCACTAGTATAGACTCTAATTTTCAGTACATGAGGTTCTTAGGTTCGTTGGCTAAGGGCAATTAATTTAGGCCTAACCTGTTGGTTCGGCCAGAAAAAATAAACCATACACTAGAACACAATAAAATGTTACCATTAGTTCATAAAAATATTTATAATTTGGGTTAAGATAATTTATTTATTTGTATCATTTTATTTTTGTCATTCATGCATAATCGCTAGCTAGCTTTTTTAATCATTAGGTTCAACATGTATACAACTAATCAAGAAAATGATATCTAAATTATATCTTTGGATTAAGATAACTAATTGTATGATTATTGATGTTTAATTCTGACATATACTCATTCACTCGAGAACTATAACATCAATTAAGATTTTCTTCACGTATCATATATCTTAGCATCTACGTGTATGTCTCTAATTGACTTCGAGTGATAATAATTGTTTCTTAACTTATATGCTTTTGTTTCTTAACCTATATAGTGTTTAAAAAAATAGATATAATTATGCTAAATTAGTAGAAAAAACAAGAATAGATTTGTGAAAGATAACTAATTGTGTGATTATTGATGTCTAGTTCTGACATATACTCATTCACTTGAGAACTATAATATCAATTAAGATTTTCTTCACGTATCATATATCTCAGTATCTACGTGTATGTCTCTAAATGATTTCGAGTGATAATAAATTATTTCTTAACTTATATGCTTTTGTAATTTGATTTTCTTCTTCTTTCACAAATCTATTCTTGTTTTTTCTACTAATTTAGCATAATTATATCTATTTTTTTAAACACTATTATAACTTGATAATACATGTTGATATCTTTCTATAAATAAAAAGTAAACAGAAGCGCTACACATTTTAGTAACATAGACACTTCAGAGTTTCTTGAGTTGAAAGTTGAAACGATTGTAAACAAAATTCTTGATTTCATAGGAATAGTCGCCCACTACTCAAATAATGCTAAAACTTGGATCCTATCTTCCATACTATTTATCTGACACAATCAACACTAAAATCCAAACTCACTATTACAATGCATCTTTAATAGTTAAAAATAAACTCATATATTAATTTATATTTTTAATTTGTTTGGGGTGTTTGCAAGTTAAACCTGTTTTTTTCTTTAAAAAGTTATTTCCTATGATTTCAGAAACGTTTTTACATTTATAATTGAACGGTACATAAATAAAGAAAATGAAAGTGTATTTCCATCATGACTTAATAATAAAAGTTACATGAGATTATACACATACTGTAGAATTCAAAATGTATTCCTCCTTGTCTACTCCAAGTGGAACTTGACTATTTGCACCGTTGAGTCGTAATTATGTTGAGCACTAGGATTTTTTTTACTAGAATAATGATTTAGTGATCTAAACTATTTAGGAGAAGTTTAGTATTGAAAATTGTAGATATCCTGTAGAAATTAAAATGATGGGAATGTGATTGAGTATAAATAGATGTTTTAGAACTTAAGATTATCATGTTTAGTAATATATGATAAGTTCATGCATAATAATCTAAGAATATAAAATAACTTTATCTGGTAAGTAAAATATATAATGTGAATGAAAAAAATTATAACATTATTAGAAGAAATTAAATATACGTGAATATCTTATTTTATGAGAATTTACTGTCTCTCTCATATTCTTAAGATTTACCTTCTATTTCAAAATAAATAGATGCCTTTAGAAATAAAAATCAAATTTCTTACAACAAATTATTTTAGCAAATGCCTAAAAATCTTATTTCTAAAACATTCCTAAGCACACTCCAAACCAAGACTCTTCTCTCTATCTTTCTCTCTCTTCTCTTCTCTCTATATTTCTCTCTCTTCTCTCTAGCTTTCTCTCTCACACACATAAAAGTTAATGACCCAAATTCAAACTTCTCTAGAGAAAAACGCTTGTCTTAGCATTGTAACAATTTAAGCAAAGAAACCCTCCATATCTCCCACCAAACTTCTCTCCTAGTTCAACAATGCAAAACACATCACAAATACAATACAAACATTCCCACCTAGGTAAACCCCTCACCTCTTTCCCTCTACTTCTCTATATAAACCCCATTAAAACCATGCAAACCCTTCAACCCCAATCAAACATATCACCCCACATTGTTACTTCCTCCTCAAAAACAGAGCAACCCCAAAAAACAGGGGAAGAAAGACAGAGCAAAACAGGGGAGGACGACACAAGAAAGCAACAAACCAACCAAATGGCCACTTGCTCAGCCGATATGTTGCTTCGTTGTGTCTTTGATGGATGCTTATCAATGAATGATATGGAGATTGAAAGAAGGCCATACCATAAGAACTGTGGCTGTGCTCTCCATAGCTTGAAAGGAACTCATTCTGATGCTTGTTTTCGCAGAAGAAACGTTTCTTTTTCAAAGAAACCTCAATGGATTAAGATTTCTTTGTGCATTGATGCTTCTAAATTCTCCCCTTCATCTTCCTCTCAATCTTCTTGTCCTGTTCGTGAAGATGTCAATGGCGCTCTGTCAAGTAGGTGACTGAAATTTTGATAGAAAGAGTTTTAGATTTTTAATTTTTTTTCTTAGTGTTTATTGCTTCTCGAGATTGATTAATAATCTTGAGATGATTAGGCTTTCTATTTTTCTTTTTGTAGATTTTTCTTAGGTGTTTAGCTTTGTTGCTGTAAATTTTGCTTTTCTAAATACATGGTCCTTCCCACATTGTTCTCTTTCATTATGGCATTTTCACAAACATTTTACAGTTCATAATCATTTCAGTTCATATTAAGTTTCTCTTATAAAATAAGATTAAACTCCGATTTTAATCACCCAATTGATAGATTTAGAAATGAAATTCTGGGTTTGAAATTAGAGAAGAAGGAATTTAATTCTCCTATAAAGTGTAGATGGTATCACAAAAAACAAGAAGCATTGTAATAGAAAGTTTTGTTTTTTAGCTTTAAAATTATTACTAGTCATCTATTAAAAAAAATAGTCTTAAAATTTTCAATTCAAATTAACATTTTAATTATTAATTTGTTGGTAAAGGAAGGTGGTGCACTTGAATTCTTAGTGAAATTGTTAAACAATGTTTTGATTTTTAGTGCTAAAAAATGTTTTTTTTTTCCCAATGTAATGTATGTTATTTTCACTGCACGCACTAATGGGTGATTTATCCGATGATTTGTTTTCCTAAAATAATTTTTTTGGTAAACATGGAATTTTAAGTATTTGGCTATTGTTGACTTTATCAACGGTCTAATGATTTAATTACATTGATTAAACCAAGGATTTTAACTTAAGCATGCAAACAAAAACTTCAGAGATTACAACATTGTTGGAACTAATAAATGGTATAAATCTCACTTCATATTCTTTTTTTTAACTAGAAAAAGTATTTTACGTTCTAGTGGCTTTAATTGAATGTTCTATGGATTAATTATTTTTTTTTAAAATTCGGTTTTCGATGATAAATAGTTGGTCTAGTAGTTTAAATCTTTCTACTTATTACTTAAGAGATCAGTTTAATTTACTGTAACTCTCATCCTTAAATTATAAATATATTTTTTAAAGAAAAATATGTTTTTGGTGTTTTGTAAAAGAAGATGTTTCTTGGCGCTTATTCAATTTCATTTGCTTGCTTTATTAAAATTATTATTTTAAATAACTCGGGTTTTTAGTAAACAAAATTAAATGGGCACTTAACTTTCTAATGGGTTTTTTCAATCATGAATTTCGCTAAAATATAATTATCAATATGTCACAAATTGTGTTTGGCAATTGTTAGAATAATTGAGAGAATTTAAAATATTAAATTGATATATAATAATACAAAAGAGAACCGGTTTATATAAATACTGATTAAGGTACACAGAAGATTTTTGACATATACCTTAGTCAACATTATGCAGAATAATGAATCTAAACTACATTATATCTAAGTTACAAAAATAATTCTTAATATATAGAATAGCAGTTCATCATATTATTTCTGTACATAGACAACGTTGACTAAGAATATTGGTCAATAACGAGGAGATTAATAAGATTGAGAATATGTGAAGTGACTTGACTGGTAGTTTTCATGATGATTGGTGTAAAACTATCTTATAAATAAGTAACAACTTTTTTTTGCATATACACTAAAGTCTTTCTGTCTATCAGCCAAATATTTTCATGGAAAAAATTAGAAAAGAAAACTACTCATAAACCACTCAAATTCATTAAAATATGTTCGAACATATCAGACAAATGTATTTGTAAACAAATTCAATTCAAGACCCACAACACAATCATTGATCAAATCAAGTTTGAGGAACAGAAAGAGGAGCAGAAAATCTAGAAGAGAAGCCAATATGCAAACCATCTTCTTCTTCTTCTTCCCTATCAAAGTTAAGAGCATAGCTTTGAGGATCATACTGAAACCTCCTCTTCTTCTGCCTTTCGTTCTTACAGTAACCACTTATCTTTCTAATGAAGTTCTTCCATTTAGGTCCTGCTATGACCTCTGACATCTCCTTAACCTTCTTCAATTTTCTCACCAACCATGATTCTCTGTTTGCTCCATCTTGTTGCAGAGGATTCCTCTGTTCGTCGTCGTCTAGTTGACGCCATCTGAAGCCGAAACAGCGAAAACAGCCACACCCACTTGGCGAAATGACATCTTCGTAGTCGTCATGGTATTCTCCTTCTCTTACTTGCTCCCTTAATGGTGAATAGTTCATGAAAGATGGTTTCTCTTGAGATGTAGCCATGAGAGAGAGAGAGAGAGAGAGAGAGAGAGAGAGAGAGAGAGAGATTTTATGAGTGAATTGGGTTATGGGAATTGAGGGGATTAAATTTAAGCAGAAGCGAATGGAAGGAAGAAGGGAAAGAACAGAGAAACGGAGAATTTAGCAGTTAAAAGTTGAAGAAGTTTATTTGCTGTCGTCATTTTCCGTGTTATTGTCCAAACCAAATATGATGGTCAGAAGAAATTGTATGAAGCCCAATAGGAAAGCAGCAGAATGAATATAGATTATTTTATCTCTGACGTGGCTTCCAACAATTGGACCTTAGCAGCCAACAGGTGACAAGGTTGTCAATCATCCATAAAAGAGTCAAAAGAATTCGAGAGAAAAATAAAAACAGATAATGATGAGCTCTAGTTGTGGTTGGGTCAAAATTGACTTGTATTTTGCCGGCTGTGTTGCTTACGCGGTGGCTTAAGGCATGTGACTAACCATTCAATTTGCAAACATATATACATAAAATATATATATATATATATTGCAAACAAATATCCATAATATATGTACATAATATATATATATATATGTATATATATATATTATGTGTATACATGTATATATATGTGTGTGTATATATGTATGTGTGTGTGTCTATATATGTGTGTATATATATATGTATGTGTGTGTCTATTTATGTGTGTGTATGTTTCTACAGTCATTCATGATGTAATTTCATTGTTACTTTCTATGATCAAAGTGTTCAAAAGTACAATCCATTTTTTCAAATTGTGTTCCATAAGATTATAATGAAAACGAAAGTTTTGTTTTTCTTAACGCTACAATATCGAGACTTTTCAATGGAGTACACTTGGTTTTTAAGATCGCTTCTGGAGATCGGATGTCACACGAGTCTCGCTACACATACATCATTCCAAGAATTATTTCAAAAGGGGCTCTTCAAACCACAGGTTACAAACAACCCATCTCTCCATAACATTCTCAAACTTTGCTATGCAACCTGTACTGTTGAGGAAGCCTTTTTCACAAAGCAAAGACCTGACTAAGCAAAAGGCTACCACAAAAGGCAGTGATTCAGTGTCAAGATCTTCAAACTAAGCAAAGATAAGAATTGCACTGGCAACAAAATGCTACTGAGCATGATATCATTTTATGTCAGGATGAGTTTTGCACAGATGGTTCAACCACATGACTACGCGTGTCTAATTGTTTTTTCAAACCCAATTTCTTTTGTAATTTGTATTTTGCGATTAAAAAAATGTTTTCTTATAAGTCAGAAGCCATGACTCCTAGTCAAACACCCAAAAAAAAGAAAGAGAAGGGCAATATTGTCACATAGGAGCCAAATGTTATTCACCACCATCAAACTTGGGCAAAAGGAAAGAAAAGGAACTGAGGAAGCAAGCAGCTTTCTTGAACTTATTTCTGTACCAGCGGTTGAGTTGAAGGGAGTTGCTGCTGTTGATTCTGTCCTTTGGGAGGAATTTTTGCAGCCATTGAGCGTAATTCATTGGCAATCTCTGTGAAACTTGGCCTCTCACATGGCTCTGATGACCAACATCTCTCCATCAGTGATCTCCATTCCGAGTCACAAGATTCCGGTACTAACGGCCGCAATGTGTTGCTCACAATACCACCTGAATTTATTATTTTTTGCAAAGAATTTAACTTATCAGAGGCTGAAATCAATATTCATTTTTTTGCAAACAGTTTTTGTGTGACTGATGAATAAATATCAAAGATATACCTATTATAGCTCCGTAATGCATTTCGGCATATGGTTCTTCTCCAGTAAGGAGTTCCCACAATACGATACCAAACGAAAACACATCAACCTAATGCACAACGTTTCAAATCTTTTAGATCTAGAGAGAGAGAGAGAGTAAGAGATGTGAGAGTAGAGAGAACAAACTTGAAAGACAAAAATAAGAACCTTCTCGGAAACAAGGCTACTGCTACCGTTCAAAAGCTCTGGTGCCATCCATGGAAGCGTTCCCCTTACACCACCTGATATCAGTGTCTGACATTTCACTTTGGATAGGCCCAAATCACCAACCTGATGGCAGAAGTAGAAATGTAAACTCAAGGGTTTAAAAGAAGAAGATGCTGAAAATAATTAAAATCCTCCGATGCTTAATATGTCACTGACCTTGCATGTTTAAAAGAAGAAGATGCTGAAAATAATTAAAAAACTCCAATGCTTAATATGTCACTGACCTTGCATATCGGACGATGAGGATCTCGAAGATTGACAAGTAAGTTATCGCTTTTCAAATCGAAGTGCACGATATTTTTTCCATGCAAATATTCCATTCCAAAGGCCACATCCATAGCAATCAAGAGACGTTTGCGTTTGTCAAGACTCCTGTTGTAAATGGTGTATTATTTATTTTTTTTACTTTGAAGGTGACATACTTAAAAAAATCTAAAATTTGATCCACGTAAAACAATTTGAAAAGAGAGAGCAAACTACTTTTCATTCTTCTGCAAAGCAGTTCTGAGTGAGCCATTGACCATATACTCTGTAACTGTTGCCACAGAACTGCTAGGGCCATCAAGCACAACACCATAAAAAGCTACTACATTTGGATGATGCAAGTCAGCCAGCTTAATTGCTTCATTCCAGAAATCTTCTCTCTAAGATGTTGAAACCACAATATAAATACCACTTGATAGGCAATGAACACATAAGGAAAAAATCAATAGAATCAGAAACCAGAATAGAGTTACAAACCATGCGATCCTGTTCCGAAGGTTTCCCAGCAAAACATCTTTCATTAATCCTTTTGATTGCAACATCAGTCCCCCTCCATTTTCCATAATAAACGGTGCCAAAGGTGCCAGAACCCAGTTCTCTTATCTCTTCAAGGTCGTCGTTCTTTATGATCTGCAGAAGTATGACCATAATTAATAAGCCAGTAAGCCATGTTGGAAATTGAAATGCATTACTTAGGAGGAAAATGCATTTAACCTGCAAGCGGCCAATGCCATCAGATACTGGGAAGCCAAGATTTGCCTTTTCTGGTAGTTTGGTCTTTATCTTTTGAATAAACAAGGAAAAAAAATTAGAGTACGATGAACAGAAACAAAGAAGAAAAATATGGAAGCTCATGAATGCAAACTATGAAACATAAAACAAGCAACCTCAATATTGGATTTAGGTTGCACGTCCGCCTTGTTATTTTGAACCTCTGCTTGTTCATCAGCCTCATAAGTTGACTTGCTCGTATCATGCAAGTAAGGATTTGATGTTGACGACTGAAGAATAGAAGCTGCTACACCCTCAGCAACAGCTTGAAGATCTTGTTTGATTTGCTCATCTGCTGACCCACACGACCCTTGTTAAAGAAGCCAAAAGACAACTTTTTTCTCAGTAAAGCCAAAAGTGAAATAATCACAACCATGAATATGAAGATTCAATTAATTAAGTTACATCTTAGTTAAAGTGAACATCACAGACCTTTGGCAGACCGACTTTGATCCAAACTGAAATTCTTGCTCGAATTACCCAATTGCTGATGAACTCCACCCTCCGTCCAGGCCTCTTTAGTTAGCTCCCCAATATTTCCCAGACGATTCTCAATAAAGGGGTCCTCCAGTATATATGCTTCTCGTCTAGGGTGAAATTTATCAGGTCTAGGCGGAAGAATATGATTGTCAAGGTGTAGATTCCAAGGACCCTGACGGCTGAAGAGCGAGTTTGAGGAATCCTGTATATCTCCAGGCCTGCTAGGTGGAAACAGAGAAGATGGATTATTACCATTCAATATAGAAGCTTCACCACTAGACACGATCTTCGACGGCAATTCGAGGGGATCCTCCTTCCATTCAACAAAAGTTGGGATGCCAACAGTTTTGGCCTCAACACCCAGATACTGGATATTTTTGCCACGAAGATCATCATATTCCACCGGCTGGATTCCAATTTGTGATTGCAGGTATGGTCCAGGATTACCCAAAACTGTAATTCGTGCCGCCTCATGGGACTCCACAGGTTGAAGATTTAGCACATGAGGAACCTGGGATGAGGGACAAGGCAACACTTCTGCTGCTTTGTTGTCATTTACATCAAGAACCATTGGTTTGCTCAAGTTGTTATGTAGTGGAACATCCCTTCCTGGTTGTTGCTTCCGAACAAAGTTATCTTCCATCGTAGGTTTATCAATAGGTGACTTCTCATGGTCAATATTAACAAACATATCAGAAGGGCTTACCTTTAGAGTTTCCATTTTCGCATCAATTGGTCTGAGATGGTCATAGGATATGAAAACGTCAGAAGTATCTTGGTTTGGAACAATGCCAGGGGGTTTATCACGATATTCTTGTGGTGATGCCTGAAGAACCTGTTCTGAAGTTTCTGTATTAGCAGCAGCTCCAGTAGGACTTACATCACTGTTAACTTGTTTGATGGCATCCTGTTGAATCTGATAGTGCACTGCAGCTGGATGCTTCTGAAGTACTTCATCTTGGCGAGATTGAGGAACAGTGCCCAAAAATTCAGCATAAGGTGATCGCCCTTCACCTGTCCTCCCAATGGTTTCCTGGGGCCATGAAATCCTAGGGGGACCAAGATTATCTGGTTTTGTAAAAACTCTCTCATTTTCATGTTGAAACCCAAGACTTTCAGAATCTAAATGACCAAAAACCCTGGATTGAGCTCCACCGACTCCTGGTTCAATGTTGTGTTCCCCCATCCCTCTAGTTACAGAACCCCCAATGCTATAATAAGTACAGTTTGCATCAGATACAGGACTAGAACCAATCTCTCTCTGATCCTGTATTAAAGTATCAGAATGTGCATGAGGCAACGCTTTCTGACACATATAACAGTTCTCCAACCATGGGCTTCTCTGTTGAAACATTACCTGTTGATGAGACAAAGATCCATCAGAGAGTGGTACTTGATGCGGCCCAACTCCACCTCGCACTATAGTTTGATAGGAGTTGTAACCTTGTTCTATAGGAAGCTGGACAACACGCGGACCAAAACTGCTCTCCTTGGCATAATGATCAAACCGGGTTTGTTGAGAGCCTTGAGGCTGCATTGATGGTCGAACCATATTTGGCATCATACTAAAATGAGAATACGAGGGAGTCATTGTCATCTGCGTAGGAACAAACTGATTATGGGAAATACCATTTCCAGTAGCATTTTCATGAAACTGCTGCTGACAAAACATAGGCCCACCAGTCCCTAAAAGCTGAAGATTTTGAAATCCTAAGTGAGGGGAAAACTGTATGTAATCCATCTGCGCTTCTTGGCGAGTATCAAGATAAGGTTCAGTGTGAGGTGCAGTTGGTGTAACATTTATTCCAGGTTGCTGAATTCCTCCCATTAGCTGCTGGGTCACAGTAACAGGCACGGGCTGAGAGGATGAAGCTTGGGGAGGAGAGGCATCAGGGAGAACTGCAGGGAGGGGATCAACATTGACCAATCTTGGAGAAGTCACGTGAGGAGTGCCTGAGTTTCTTGTTGGTGAAGACATGGTAGTCACGTTCCCTTGACCATAACTCAAGCCATCAACAGCATCATTACCACTAAAATCAGAATTCTGAGTTGAAGTAGCACTTGCTGTACTCTCCTTTCTTGTAATACCACCACCACCAATCCCATCCATTATCCCATTTACTGCATCAACATATCTCTGCCCACTGTCATGCATATCCCTAAATGATGCCATACCTGAAGGATCAAACTCTGAAGCAGAGAACAAAAACACCCTCAACTTCCCAGATCCATCCGAAGACCTCTCGACCAATTTCTCATATTCATCAATCATATTGTCAAGATCGTCCGAGCATGAGACCGAAACTAAGGCATCAAGATCCTCGTCAGGAAGCTGATACTTAATAATCACGGGCTGCCCATAAATATCCGTCATCTTTTGAACTAGCTCATCAAAGCTCACATCTCTTCTAACACTAATAATCCTTGTCTGTCCTCCGACATATCTCAACATCCCATCACTTGGTCTAGGAAAAATCTTTCCTCCAAAGCTGCACAAGAATTTTATTTTCTTCCCTGACTTGGAAGAACTATCCCCACCCTCTTCGCTCACTTGATCAGTTGTACTCCCATCAACCCTGTTAACGAAATTGGCATTACAGCTAAATCTAGCACTAGTAGTATAATCCCCGCCCAATTGATCAACAGTATTGCCACTGGCCTTTGAACCCGAATTGGAACAGATACCTGAACCTACTGAGTTATCATTGCTAGTGCGATTATAGCCATTGCCACCCATTAGATTGCCCACCAAATTCGGATTACAACCAAGTCCGATTCCCACACTACAACTAGCAAGATCAGCAGAATTGCCACTAACCTGGAAGCAGGAATTCGGAGTATAACCAAAACCCACAGCAGGGTTCCCAGTCAGATGACCAACTGGGGTGGGCACAATGGGGCGCCATGGTGCAACACCTGGCACCACATTTCCGTATCCTCGCCCTGCGAAACCCGCATCAGGGACTGTCACAGGGTAAACAACAGGTAGAGACATAGGACTCCCACTCTCTCGGAGAGGGTTAGAAATTAGCCCTTCTGGACTTCGCCCACTCGAAGTAACTGGCACAATGCGAGGATCCTCAACAACAGTTCTAGTCACATTTAACGGTCGTAGGTCTTTGGGAATTAAGTTTTGATCAAATGCCATGCCTAAAATACCGATTGAAAGGTATGAGACTATTTGTCACTAGGAAACAGGAGTAAAAAAACTAGGGTTTCTTTTCTATAACCTTGTCTTTATTCCTATCTTCAGGTTTAGAACTACTCCAAAAAATAAAGTAAATTAGAGGCTAAGAAAAACGAACACTAAATAGACTCAAAACAAAGACAAACCTAGCAGAGAGAGAGAGGATACAGGAGAAGAAACAGACAAACAATGGAGTTGGTCGGTGCAGACCCAAATGAAACAGAAGCTATGCTGCTATGGTGATAAGCTGTCCAAAGTGCCTGCATTCAGGGAATTTGACTAGTCTTCCTGCAGCTCCCTCCCTCCCTCCCTCCCTCTCTCTCTCTCTCTCTCTCTCTCTCTCTCTCTCTCTCTCTCTCTCTCTCTCTTCAGAGTTCTTCACTGCTTCTCTCACTTCCTTCCTCCGTTACTCTGTTCCGAAATTTTCGACCAATTTTTGAAATTCCAATGTTTAAATTTTCTGGGTAAATTTGATTTTCTCAGGAAAATAGAAAACCGCGTGAAAAGGTGGAGTCTGTGAGCGAACACAAGGAAATGGAGAAAGGGGGAAGTGGCCAAATTGTTTATGAATTCTTAGGATCGAAGTAATCCATTAGAGGTTGAGTAGCGCTGAGAAGGAAAACCTGAGAGAGGAGGCACGTGGATAGGTTCATGCAAATTGGGGAGTCAAAAACTCTACTAAGCGTTTCGTGTGCCAAATTGATAAGTAATTTAAAAAAATGATAATTTTTAAAATTTTAATGATTTTTCTGTTTGGGTGAGAAATTGATGTGAAGATTTGATAGTGATAGATTTGTAGGGAAAAGGATCTTTGATTCCCTCCAACCAACCAAACAGGTCTTTTTTGGGTACTCACTTCATTTTTTTTATCCTTTTTGTACTTACTTCAATTTTTTGTTCACTCACTTTTTATCCTCTACAATGGAAATAGATCTCTGTAGATTTTTAACAGGAGATTAATGTTTATAAAATGGTGACCGGCTATATAAAAATGGATCGTCACGATCATCTTGACATATGTCTTGAGATGATAAGATATTTTTTATTTTATTTTTTTCTATTATCCTTTTCTAAAATCAAATTTAGGTCGTCAATTCTTAAAATGGACGACTCATATTAAACAGAATTCTCTTATATTCCATGAAATATGATACAATCTTGTTACCTTGATGATAACAAAAAAACTTTTTGTTTGTGACAAAATGATTTTCAAACAATTCTCTCCAAAATAATTTTTTTTAAAAGAAAATTTTTCAAAGGTTGGAAGTGTTTTTTCGACATTCATATCGTGAAGTTTTAATAAATGTGTGAGAGCAATTTAACATAAATAATAGATGAATTTAACAAATATATTTAGTGTTCAACAAATGTGTTAAAATTTTTAAAAATATAAATTCAACAAATGCGATAAGAGCTTCATCAAATGTGTCTTAAGCTCAAACATATTTTTAAAAAATTTTATAACAGAATGTAGCTTTTTATTTTTACTCATCAAACAATTTTTGTTTTATGAAAATAACACAAAACTATTTGTTAGATATCATTAAAAAACTACTTTTAATAACTACTTTAAAATATAATCATAAACGGACTTAAATCTTTATCTACTTTTGCGATAGCTTCATATGATTTAGCATCTCCTATTCAAACATAAATATAATAGTTATTTTTTTACCCACCGTCTAGAAATCTAAAAATTAGATAAAATAAGAGTCCAAAAATGAGTTTTTCAGAAGGTTGAATACTGAGTAAAAGATCTTAATTTTTTTATTATTGACGTTATATTTTTTTTTATTTTACTGATTTATTATTATGAGCAAAGAACAAAAACCCTACCCCTACGCCTTATATATTGAAATAATTTTATGAAAATACCTTGAGAATTTCATGAAATATTTTTTTAAATAAAATTAGACAACTTAGTTTTTTCTCTTCTAAAAATATCGTGATCGGTTAAAGTATTTTGTTAGATTATGGTCATACAAGTGTTACTCTCAAAGTTAGATTGCTAGATCATGAAGTATATTAAGGGATAACTTAGTTTTTTCCTAAAATGACACGTTTCGTTAAAAACTAAATAATGATCGTAATTTCATTTTTGTTCTTCTTCAAGAATAATTCCACTGCAATTTCTCTTATATATATGTTGCTTAAGGTGAATCTTAGATATATTTTAAAATTTGAAAGTCCAAACAATAAATTTAACGCTGTGCGAAATTAAGTAATAAAAGATAAATTTTCTAAAAATTGATTAGTATGTCCTAATTTAAACATATTATATTACAATACTATTACAACAATATATAATATGACCAGTAGCATATACCATTAATGAATACTTAATTTATAAAACTATGGAGATTATAACACAATAATTAATAAGACAATAGATTATAATATGGTCAAGAAATTATAATTTAATTAAGAACCTAATCTAAATTAAATCACTAGATTTTTTTGTGCGTACGTCTCAAAACCATGAAACTATAGTTCAAGTTCTGAATTTATTTACGAATTAAAAAAAGGTCATCTTTATTTTTCACCGTTGATCAATTTGAGTCTCAGTCTATTTCAATCTCTTCCTCTTGAGAAG
Organism: Datisca glomerata; assembly: GCA_003255025.1. NCBI lineage: Eukaryota > Viridiplantae > Streptophyta > Magnoliopsida > Cucurbitales > Datiscaceae > Datisca > Datisca glomerata. Next base: position 1,117,372 of record QANY01010607.1, read on the forward strand.
TTTGGAAACTTGATTCAACCTCCTAGAGGAAATTACACAACAAAGCTTTGAGGTTCGATTGTGGCGGAACATCCAAACCGTGACAAAATCTTGAAGCTTAACCAGCATGTGATTTTTGCAAAACGCCTTCCACCCACTTGTAAGAACATGAAATTTACTGGACCATAACCTGAATATCATCGGGAATTCTTTTCCTTGTAAATCATAAACAGTAATCGGTATTCCATTTACGAGATTGTCTTCTTAAATAGAAAACTTTCGACGTCTTCTTTGTTCAGAAAGAGTCTGGCTTGATCATCCTTTACATCACTCACTGTTAATTGCTTCTCGAAAGGTTTGCTACAAGTCCCAATCATGTTTCTAATGAAAGTTGGAACTAGTGGAATCAGTGGTGCATTATTGCTATAATGGTAAAATGACGGTTCAACCACCTTTTCTTTCTTTAGAGATTTGTTCTTCAATTTTTGAAACTCTTTCGCGGTTTTCTCATCAAGGAAGATGTATTTTAGTGAAACAAGACGAAGAGTGGCTAAAACATCCAACTTGTAATCTTCTGGGTCGCAACCAAAGATGGCATTGTTTTTGTCATTGGTGGTGGCCGAAGTGTCGGAGTATTTCCCCTTTGAAATACTTAAACTTTCTACCATCGCTCACAATCTCGATCACAGAGAAAAAATCAACTATTTGTCTATTTGAAAGAGAATGACGAATTAGGAATGAATAAATAAATAACGAGAGAGAGAAAGAGAGAGAGACCTGAATTAGAAGACGATATGTAGAGAAGTGTTAATGGTAATGTAAGTTTAGCTCCAAAGAGAAATTTATAGGAGAAGTGTTAATGACGGTACCCATATCGTGAATATAAATGATCTCCCGCGCCAATGTTTGGTAAAGTTAATTTGTGAATTTTGAAAGTGTAGATATCCTTATATTTCAAAATGCCAAGTTTTAGAAGTAAATATAAATAAATAAATAAATAAATATATATATATATAAGTGTAATTATCCTTATATTTCAAAATGCGAACTTTTAGTAGTGTGTATATATATATTAATTACTATTTATTATATACACAACACTAATTGCTATATATATATATATATGTTAATTATCATGGATTCGAGTTATATCAACATTCTCCTTAGAATATGTAATGTGACTTTGACAAAACAATTTATTAACTATACTTATTTTCACATTTCATAAAATCAATTATTAAATGATTTATTATTTAATTAGTGAAATTACTAACTATTTTTCTTTTAATGAATGATTATTTTCGAATTTGAATATAATATTATTATAAATTAAATAATATGTCAATGTTTCTCTATACATATACTTTTCGATTGAGTACAAATATATTTATTTCAAAAAAAAATCAACTCTACTTGTTTTCATATTTTAGATAATCAATTATTCTATAATTTATTATCCAATTAGTAATATTATTAATGATTTTTATTGTAACGAATTATTCATTAGTTTTTATCTTATAAATGTTATATATTTTTCTAAGTATCGTATGCTTGTAACCCGTATTTTTTTATACCAAATTTTCTTAATGGAAACGTATTATTCACGTTTAATAAACGTATTTGAAAAATTACGATTACATATTATTGACCGAAGTTTTATCGAATGTTTGACCATTTAATACACGTATTATACTTGCCGAATAACACTTCATATTTTTACCATCCTTGAATTAACTAACTATGGTAGTAATAAAAGATTACATAATTTGTTTCTAGTTAATTCTAATTCGGAATATGATAAACACAATTCAAACCAAATGTAAAAGCTTCTCTTTTTACATATCGTTGACATGATCCATCCGATCCATAGTTAGTTAATTCGGGTGCGATAAAAATATGGAGTATTATTTGGTAAGGATAATTCGAGAATTAAACGGCCAAATATTTGATAAAAAATTGGTCAATAATTCGTAGAATACAAAAATATAGATTCGAGAATTAAACGAGTATTATATATTTTCTTAAACATTTAAAAATTACGGGATTAAAAATTCGGCTACAAAATTTACAAATATATATTAATTTAACAATATATTACGAATATAAAAATAAAAGATCATGAATATCTCAAGCATCCAAATTTTAAGAAGCTCTTGTTTTTGTCGTTTTACAAGACAAGACGTATAATTCATTTAACGATGTATATGCGTTTCATATGTTTTGTATGAAAAATATGTGTATTTTTCTGTATCTTTTTAACTGGAATTGCGAATGGACCGAGTAATTTGGCAAAAGTAAAATAATCGTATTATAACATTTCCTCTTCAATAGAAATTCTCTTTGATGGCTGACGGTTCTCTATTCGTAGTCGAAATATTAGTTGCCCTTCTTCTTCTTTGGACTCTCTACTTCATCATTTTTCTAATTTTTAACCATTAACCTTCAAATCAAAAAGTTATTGATAAACATGCGCCACATGTTTTAATTACCTGTGTTACGATCCATCAGATCGAACCCTCTACGACGAATTGACATTAAATCAAGTTCAAGTGATTTGGTTTAAGAAGAATTTTATGATGGAATGGAACTCTCAAAAAGAAGACTGTGATTAAGGATTGATTTGAATTTGTGTTTCTTCATTCGCAAGTAACAATGAGTAAAAAGTGTAATCTAAAGTGTATATCATTACGCTTAATTAGGAAAGTGAGAAAATCTTCAATACTCTTAGTTAGGAGTTAATTTTAGTAGTACAAAAGACTGTAAATATTTTATTTCTAGTTAGTTCTAATTTAGAATATGATAAACACAAATTCAAACTGAATATAAAAAGGAGAAGCTTCTTCTTATTATTAACGTGACTCATCTCATCACATCGTCATTAATGTTAATTCATAGTCCAAGTGATTTGGTTTAAGGATTGGTTTGAATTTATGTTTTTTCATTCGCAAGTAACAATGAAAAAACAGTGGAATGTAGAGTGTATATAATTATGTTTAAGAAAGTGAGAAAAAATCTTCAATTTTCTCAATTAGGAGATATACATAAGATTGTGAATTAAAAAAACAATACAGGAACAATGCCTTAAATTTAGCCGCTATAGTATATGTCCTATTTCATGATAAATAATATATTTCGTCACTGTTGAATTAGTATTTATTTAAATATTTTGCCATAAAATAAACATTTATCTCCAACTAGCTATCTCTCTCAAAACTCTCTAGACTCTCTCATCCCTCTCTACAACCTTCCATTTTTTTAGGCTATTTTCACGGGGAGCTCCCAGCTCTCCCCGTGACCATTTCTCTTCCCCATTTCTTCCCCTTTTCTCCTAGCTTTCTCCCCTTCTTCACTGTTCGTTCCCCATTCTCTTTCTTCTTCCCCTCTGTTTTCTTTCATTTTCCTCCAACCCCTCTGTTTTTCTATTCTTCTTCTGCCCATCTCCTCCGCTCTCTCTTTCTCTTATCCTTTCTCCTCTGTGGGTTGTCTCCTCCCTACAGGTTCTTAGTTTGCATTTATTGTGTTTTCAGCGGAGTTATCTTTCCGTCTTGGAAGGCTTTCGCTTCTACCGGTTGTGTAGATTTTGTTCCGCTAGATCTTCGATCTTGGATGGTTGCTTTCTCTTCAGATTTGACATCTGAGATGATTTTGGGACTTAACCGGACATTTCAGATCTGTTCGAGATGATGTCGTTCTTGATGCAAATTTGCATTTGTAGTGTTAAAGAGTCGAGCCATGATTGGATGGTGGAGGATCGTTAGAACGAGCCACTCGAGTTCTATTTTTGTGTGTTGTTTATGCACATTATTCCCTCCATGTACATTATTAGATGTATACTGACATTATCTAACACTTGTAATCACTTATTTATTTTTAGATCTGATTATTTTGTTCAGATCTTTTTCATGTCTGTAACTCCGTATTTTTAATGAAATGCGAGGTTTCTCTAAGAAAAATTTATCTCCATTATTAAAATTTTTAATTAACAATATTTTTTCCAATTTTAACTAGAGTTTCTTCATAAACAATTCTATGCTATAAATTCACATGATAATTTAATTGCTTGAAATATATACTTTTAGTTAAATAAAATTAAAATGAGAATCTATACTAATAGCTACTCGTATAACTATTATACACATTAAGTTACTCAATCATTCATACATTTTCTTTTAATAACAAAAAAATATTTATTAAAACAGTGAAACATTGTTTTTGATGCTAAACGTGTAAATTCTAAATTGATTAGTATTGAATGCAACTCTAGTGCATCGGTTATCGTGCCCATGATAAACAATGGACAACCAAGTGGAGTGAATGACTGTTGAAAGCATCTAAATAATAAGTTCACTCAAACAATTCGGGATTCAATTCAAAAAATTTCTTGGGAGGTATCGAGAAGGATATGCATGTAAAGGCAGGTCTCACGCAGAAAATGAACATGCAAGTTTAAGAATAAGAGTATAGTATAAAAAAAGTCTAGTGACCACTTAACTATTTATGAACGAGAGATCAAAAGTGTATTTTCATGTTTAATGACCTGCTTAATTAGAAAAGTCATTGATTTCCTATTTCATTGAAATATTTTATTAACTTTAATGAAATTTATTATTATGAACAAGAAGTTATATATACTGCTAGATATGGTTTTGATTTCCTATAAGCAAAGAACCAAGACCTCTACACCTATACGTTTTATATATGAGTTGTTTCATTTTTAACACCAGTAGCTAATTTGGTATGGATATAGATTCTCGACAGCTGATAATACTGTATTTGAAAGTAAAGGTGTGCGAAAAATCTGATGAGCCGACTAAAACACTCAAACCAACCCAAACCATAATCTATCGAGTGGTTTAAATAATAAAAATGGTTTGGTTTGATTTCATTTTTAAGAAGCAATTAAGTTCGGTTTAGGCTGAGTTTCCTCTTATCACCCATGCAACACAATTCAAACTGACTATTTAGATATAATGATAAGTTTAATTTCATCTCAACCTAACTCAACTTTTCATGCATAACACGACCTCGTCTTAATAAAATAAGATTTATATGTTTAATTGATTTGATTTACTTTGCTCATTTATTAAACTGATTATATTAGTTTGATTATAAAAATTGATCTAAAATCAAATCAAACCACCCGATAAACACTCGTAGTCGGAAGATTAATCCTTTTATGTTTATTGTTATGCTTATTGTTAAAAGGAGATAAATCTCTTCCTGCCGGGATCCAATAAAAGGAGTGTAATGTTCATTTAATCTTGTACGTTCATTTTTAAATAGATGGATCAGAATAGTTCGACACAAAATCTAAAATAAAACAACTGGCCCTTAGACATTTTTATGTCTTTTGTTTTTTTTTTAATCTGATCTAGATCGTTCATCTATTTTTTAAACTGATCAATTCATATCAAACATAATATCTGTATTCTCTTACAGGAAAGAATCTGAATCCATCGTTAAATCATTTTCCTATTAAAAAATAGAAAATTGGTGGACTAATAAGATTCGTTACAACCGCGTCTGAGTTACTTGAAGAAAAGTGGTAGACTTATATGATGGATCATGAATCATGCAATGCTCTTTTATAAGGAATCATGCAACGCTCATAAAATGTAGTAATTAAGGCCATCAATTCACATCAGTGATGGGTTTTTTTAGTCAAGGCATGGGTGATGATTCAATGATATAATTTTTCTTTTAAATTATATCTTATCTTTTTCATAATAGCAAGGCGGTAAACTATAAAAGCTAAAAATAAACTAAAATAGTAAAATAATAAGATAATAAATTTTTTGAAGACGTGATAAAGTTAAAGTATAATTTTAGAAGGCATTATAGTATTTTATATATATGACTAACAAACATTAAAAAATATTCAACTAATTATATTTTATATTTGACAAGAAAAATGTTGTTATATTTTAAGGTGTAAATAAAATGATGAAATTAGAAAAATCAATGATATCTTTTTAACCTAAAAATAGTTGATGTAGGTATTATAAAATACTAAATGTATTTATTAGAAGATAAAATATTGAATATTAACAAATAGAAGTATAATGCAATACTTATAGTTGACTATTTTATTAGAAGATAAAATATGCAATACTTATATATTATTGAATTTTTCTTATTCAATACCATACAACGAATGCTTGACAGTATTAAATATAATTTAATCTAGTCTAATCTAACTGATTAGTAATCACACATATTCTAGGTTTCTAGTGCAAATAAACCGAGAGCATACCAGGAATTAATTTTTCGGAATACTTTTATGTACTTCAAAATATTTTTTTTTTCAAAACCATACCCTATTGATCAGCGACTTGACATGTAGAAAACAACCTCTAATTTTTATGAGTCCGATTCAAATTCCCCCTTTTTTGTTCTAAAAAATTATAGACCGATTAAATTTTAAATGATTAAATGATGTGTTATTAATTTATTGGTTAATTTTTTATCACTCATTAAAATGATTTATCAAATCAATATATAATTTATTGATATCACACTTGATTTTTTAAGACTTGATTAGTCTATAATTACTCTTTTTTTGTACTTGGAAAAAATGTGAAAATAGAATTTATTCAAGAAAATTTATTGTTCATAGAATATTAATCAATCATTTTTATCCCTTTTCTCATTTGACTCATAAACGGGATACCGTATATATCAAGTTGTTTGCAAGGGCTAACTTCTTCTTTGCAATTCTAGATGAGAAAACATTTTGAGAGTTGTTTGATATAAGATTTAGAGTAATGATTTCAAAATAAAATTATTGAAATATGATTTTAGAAAAATAAGATATCTGAAAAGTTAAGATTGTTATAGTTGATACATAAAAAATATAATAGTAAGGTGTCGATGTGTTAAGTACTCATCTACTCTTTTTTAAATATAGTCTCGAAAAATTCTTAAGAGAAAGAAAAGAAAGTTATGCATTTTAGTAATAACAGGTGAGGAAGATTTATGGATTCCAAATACTATCCCAACGAGATAAAGTGATTATGTACAAAATTAATTTCACCTTCAATTTTCTTCAACCGATTTACCACATTTTTCACAAATCTTGTTGAACATCCATATATCAAATGTGCCCTTAGAGATCTATTGACTCTAACTACTAGAATGGGCTAATGGGATTTGGGGTTATCTGCAGTCCAAGAACCTTGCAGTGTTGGTCCAGATTATAAGGTCCTATATGATCTAACGGTTCAAATCTAATCAACTAAAAAGAAAAAATGAATTAATCTTTTTTTTTTTTGGCAACTTGATATGAGCCGTACAGATCAAATCCTACTGCCTCTGCTTTGCTAATGGCAGAGAAACTAAATCCTGACTAAGGAAGATGGTTACTTGTAAGCACTATTTAGCTTCAAATTGTTTTTATATTTATTTCTCATTGTTATTATTATCATTTTCATTTTTTAAAAATTCATTATGATCTACTATTTAGCTACTAGTTGTTTAATAAGTTAAGCAATCGAATGAGAGTGGGGTAACTGTTGTTTGACTAAAAGCCAAACCGTCTCTCTCCAAATTCAAACGTGACCCAAGAAGTTAAACCATGCCCGCCGATTATCATGATTTGCTTGCCTAAATTATCAATTTATCTTTTAGATAATTTTCTTATTGTGAAGGATTTTTTTTATATAAAAAACTCTTGAATGAATGATAAAAATAATAATTTAAAAAAATAGTAAGAGAATGAAGACGTTATGATTTATGTGAAAAACCTTTAAAGATAAGAAAAATCATGAGAAAACTATCGCTATTCACTTGTGTAAAAGATTTTACATAGTTGATGATAAAAAAAGAGAGAAAATGTAATGCACTTAGTAAATGTTTGCTTCAGTTATCTCTTCTTTTTCCCTTTCCGTTCTCTAGACTCTCCCGTTCTTAAGACATTTCATTTTCCGTTTTAAAGACATTTTTCTTTTCAGTTTTCAAGACTTTCCCGTTCTCAAGACATTTTTCTTTCCCTGTTTTGAAGACATTTCATTTTCCGTTTTCAAGACTTTCATTTTTCGTTCTCAAGACATTTCTTTTTTTAGAAGCTGTTAATGATGTAAAAGAAATAAGCCAATCGAATATGCAAGAAATGAGTTTACCATTTTTCATGTCGTTCTCATCTCTGCTTTCAACTCGTTACCGTTTCTGTTTCCGCTATTGTTGTTGAGAGGGCGTTTGATTTGGTTTTTGGCGTTTTGGAAGGGATTTCTCGAGTTTTTCTTTCCCTCTCAACAATAGCACCAAAATGTAATATTTTTTTGGTATGAAGAATCCTCTACGAACGAATGATAAATATAATAATTTAGAGAAAGAGTGAGAGGATGAAGACGCCATGATTTACGTGAAAAGCCCTTTAAAGGGAAGAAAAGTCACGAGAATACTATTGATATTCACTTGTGTAAAAGATTTTACATAGTTGATGATGAGAGAAGATAGAAAATGCAATGCACTTAGTAAAGGTTTACTTAGGATGCCTCTCATTTTTCCCTTTCCCCTTTCTTTTCTTACATGAGTTTGTACTTATAGGCCTTACAATAATAGTTATAATAATAACAATTGAGAATGATTACACCCCCTATATTTTCGGCTGATGAGATTTTTGTGAGGGAGCTTCCCCTATTGATGAGATTGCTTTCAGGTGTGGGCTCATTTACTTTGTTCCTTCTTTTCAGTTGTTTTGTCCTCAATTCGCTAGCCACTCAATCAGTCATAGCCGCTCGATGGTTCTTCGTGGCTCGGGTCAATCAGTCACAACCACTTGGTAGTATGCCAACTTGTCTCGTCCGAATCACTCAGCCACATAATCAGTCATTGCCATTTCATAATCATTCTGGATTCCTTTCGTTTGTTCCCGTTCTAGCGTGGTTCAGCGAGTGTCTTGCCCGTTCAAGGTAGTTCTCCGAGTCTCAAGTTCCCTTTCTCATTCCAGAGGCGCGAGTCATCCGTCAGTCTTTTTCGTTCTCGAATGTGTGGGGACCCCGTCAGTCTTTTCCAGTTCTTGAAGATGTCGATCTCCGTCAGTCTTTTCCCGTTGGCCAGTCATATTTTCCCGTTACGGTGCTCTTTCCTGTTCTCGGTAAGCGTCCAACCATTCTTCGTTTGCTTACGGGTGTTTCGTGACATTAGTCCCCCCCTCCTATTTCTGCTTTTCTATATCTTTCCGCGAGATCTTTGGTTGTGCCTCCTTGTCCATGCGGTGGCGGGATATTTTTTACCTGTTTTCTTATGTTAAGATTTCATCTGAAGCTTAGTTAGTATAAATTTCATTTTGTTATAAATTTGCTAGTGTGAAATTACTTTTTTTAATGTATTCTCATTATCGATCATTGACTGGTACCGGGAAAAAATTATTAATATGGTATTGACATTTTTTCTTAGAAAAGAATAGCACATGAACAGCATGAATCAGTAATGGTAACACAAATTCAATACATATGATTTCAACTCTAAATTAATAGATGATGACATAATATTGTTACATGATAATACAAAATTGATACATGATATTTGATAACACAAAAATAGACTCGGCAACCATTGGAAGATTCTGCCATTGTATCTCTTCACGGTACAGTGATGGTCAGTGGCCATTGGTCCCATTCAGTCGTTGACTTCTATTTTGCTCCTTCCCGGCCATTTATACCTCCACGAGTACTCTCCCTCTATTGATTGACGGGGAAGAGAATAGGAATATAAGTGCGTGGAAATTTGAAGTTAGTAGTTAAGCGTGCTAAACCCTAAATTTATTTACTATCACTTTTTATTACTTTTGTCTCAAATGTTATTCGTTGGTAGGATAGAGTTATTTACCTCAATCTACCTATATTTCTAAATCATTCTCGCAAAATTTACTTTCTCAATTAAATTTTTCATATTCATTATTTGTCTAACAACACATTTACACACTTCTTAACAATACTATTTAATTTCTCTAATCTCAATAAAATTATTAAAAAATAGGATAAATAATTTAAAATTATCGAATAAATATTGAATCCATTCAACAGGTTCCCGTGTCACCATCGACAATCCCGACATTAACAAGGGGTTGAGCCATTGCTGGCGAGCTCAACATCGTCAATAGAGTTCTAATGGAACAGTTGCGATTCCAATGTCATGAACGGTACTCCCTGGCGCAGGCCGCCATCACGATTTTGCGACGCCATTGACGACTCCAGTATCATCAATGGGGTTCTCATGTCACCGGTGGCAATCTCAATGCCATTAACACAGTTCCTATGGTGTCGTTGGCGACTACAACATCGTCAACAGATTTTTCGTTGTCATCGGTGATCTTGACATTATCAATGAGGTTCTCATGTTGTCATTGGTGATCCTGGTCATTAACAAGGCTCCCATGGTGCCGTTGGCAACCCCGACTTCACCGTTGAGATGCTCGGTTTAGTCTCCGGGTTGAATTTATATGGTATAAATGAAAAATATACAGTTAAATTTTATATAAACTGTATTTGACAATAAAAATTTATTGAAATGCGGTGTGAGTAAATTATGGATTTTAAATAATTCTTGTCATTCAAATGTAGTTATTTCGTTACTGTGCGTAGTAAAGTACATACAATAGTTAAATGTCAAAATAAAAAGAATTAATAATTCAATTTACCCTCATATATTTTATACACATTTTCCAATAATTTTACTAAGTTTCCTATATGCCAAATATAATTTTCTCATAAATTTTTCAATTTTACAATGGGTGATCAAATATGAAAGTCTTAAAATCTTTTAATCACTTACTCAGTACCTTAATTTTCTCAACATTTTTATTGAACACATACTAAACGACCATAGATAATTGTAACACATTGAGAGCAGAAGCGAAGTGTGAGAATATTACGGTGCAGTAACTTACAAACTTATAGTAAGAGATGGAGAAAGGAGAATGAAATGTATTTTTTTTGTATTTTTCTCGTGTATATGTACATGTAACATAAAATGAAAATATGAAATATTTAAAAAATAACTGTTTAAAGAATTTGTGGAGAAGAAATTTGGCCTTATTATAATTAGTGATCACGGTCTAATAAGTGCCATTAATGTTTTCACCGCATAAGTGCATATGAGTAATTTTATTGCAACTAATTGGGGAGAACTTATTTCTGATCTATGCCGTACAAGACATATGATACTGAAATTAGAGTGGATTGTTGAGTCATAACCACTGAATTAAAAATTTCTTGATTTTTAATTTAATTTCGTCTATATAAAATAAAATTGGATGTTAATTTCTTTAAATTTTTTAAGATTACGATTTGCAATTCTCCAATAATCCACACACCCACACAAACATATACGTACGAAATACAATTTAATTTTTTTAAATACACCTATATACCACCGGTACCACCACCATAACCACCGCCAGAGGTGGCCCCACCAAAACAATCACTACCCACGAAACCTCTGTTCACGACCTCGACACGGTTGGCAATCTGGCGGAGAAGTTTCTGAGCGGGAACTCATGATCCAAGTACTGGCTGTTATTATAGCCTTGGTCGAAATTCAGAGAGTAGGTCAGGGCATCGTAGTGGAAGCCGCCGATACTGGAGATGAATTTCCGATACTTGTCTTCCAGCTCGGGGATCTCTTGAGCACGAGACTTGATCCACATGGAGGAGCTGCGATTGAGTCTCGTCGGCCTCTCTGATTCCGAGGCGTCTGCGTCGGCCTCTAGGCGGCGGTGGCGATGGTTTTTGCCAAAGCAGCATGATAAGCAAAGAGAGGATCCGGATCTTCGTTTGGGAAAGAGTGGAGGACTCTCGGTATGTTCGTTAATGTCCTCCATTGGAGATCGTTGAAGGTAGACAAACACTACACGGTATAGGAGGGATATAAGGTATTTACTTAAAAGGGAGTGGGAAAATGACATAAAAATACAAAATATAAATTTAATGTAGGTAGAAAATCCAGTAGTGTTTGATTAAAAAACGTGGTCTGTTAAATTACTCCTTTTATTTGAAAATTTTACTTTCAAATTTGATGTTAGATCATGATTTAATTAAAATATTTCACTATATTATAATATTGTAAGTGTTATCTTAACATCAGATTACCAAACAAGAGTGTAGCAGAAATCTTTTTATTATAACATGACCTACCAGCAGACAACTTTGGATTTTCCCTCATAAAAATGCCATATTTTGTTAAAAGTTATATAGGGGTCTTAAATTCATTTTTTTTCCTCGGCAGTCTATTCCCCACAACTTTTTAAAATTTATTAATTTGACTTTGTAGTTCGCTTGATGTCATTTAGGATTTCAGAATTAACTTTTTATCAATTTAATCCCAATTTACAATCGTTAACAATTGACCAAACCAGCAATATTCATGAACTATTTATGTTAGTGACACAGTTGTCTCCTTTGCTTAAGAGGGGAGGTTGTCAAGCGTGGGTCTCTTTTTTTACCTAATTGCTTGATTATTCTAACTTCTTTCTATTTTGTGATTTTTGCTTGTGCGTATGGGTTTCGGGTTGCCATGAGTGATTGGATCGATACTGACTTGATCAATATCATGGATCGTTGTACTCTCACAGAGGAAGAGGAGAGTGAAATTACAATCCCGAGAGAAGCCACGTTTGAGGATATTAAAGCTTGCAGAATGAGTGTTCTTGGTAAGCTCTTCACGCATAGAAAATACAATCTTTTTGGGCTCAGAAGAATCCTAATCAATGCTTAGAACGTGAGCGAAGATATCAGAATTGTGGAGATTGGTAAGGATACCTTTTAGATTTTCTTTAAGAACGATGTCGTTGTGTCGTTTGTCTCGGAGAACGGCCCTTGGCTTTTTGAGGACAATTTGTTTGTAGTTAAACAATGGAAACTTGATTCTAGCATGGAGAATAATTTTTTCCGCAGCGAAATTTTTTTGCTGCAACTGCATGGGGTCCCCTTCGAATGCCGGGGGAGAAAGGTGGGTGAATTAATTGGTCGGAAAGTGGGTCGGATGGTGGACTCTGATGAGGGTTTTCTTCCTAACGGCGTTGAACTTAAACAGTTCATTAGAGCCAAGGTGGAAATTAACTCTTTAACCCATGAGAGGTACCTTTATCAACTTTGAAGGGAAGCGTTTTTGGGTCTCGTTTAAGTTTGAACGATTGCCACGGATATGTTCCAATCGTGGGAAGATATTTCATTTTGAGGGGGGATTTGTAACTCTAATAACAAAGGAACCTTCCTTGGCCTTGGCATGGATAGAGAGGGTGAATATGGTGAGAGCCTTCGTGCTTATCCTAGCACCCTTAGGAAATCCCATACTGATGGAGAGATCCATGGCAGGGCTTGGATTCGGGACAAATAATTCTAGATTGATCAAGCTGGCCATTTAGGGGGATGTTGATGGAGTGGGTATCAATCAACTGCCGAATCGATGTGGGTCTAACAATCCGTTCTCGTTGAGCCCCTTCATTTCTCGACTTTCCAAACCAAATCATAAAATGGTAAAGCCAAATCTAAGCGGGTAATCTCCAAAGTGGCACAAGGTGTTCCCTTGGTAATAAAAGATCTCATTCCAACAGTATTTTGACGAAGGAACCGGGGGTCAAGCTCCCTCTGGAAGAAGGAAATAAGAGAAGGAAGATGAACAGTGACGGCTCTGAGTGTTTTGACGACAGGGTGGAGGCAGCCAGCCCAAATTGGCCCCAAGTTGATAGATGAAACTACTCTTCTGGAATCGTCCGAGTGTGGGGAGCTCCCCACAATTCAGAGTCTGAAAAAACTGATTCAGTTTCACTTCGTGGATGTGGTAGTCCTAGTAGAAACTAAAAATAAATCCTCCTTTCTTGAGAAAGTAAGGTGCAAAATTGGTATGGATTTTTATCTTTCAGTTAATTCTAATGGGTTGAGTTGTGGGCTTGCTTTATTCTGGAATGATTTCAATTTAGTGTCTGTTATCAAGTATGGTGATTTTTTCTGTGGAAGCTGTTATTCATGATGGTAGCTTTAATTTTTCATGGCACTTGTTTGAGATTTATGCTAGTACTTGTGATGCTGTTAGACGAAGACAGTGGGAAGTACTTAGGAGCAGAATACACTCTGTCGGTCATGCTTGTTTGTTAAAGGGGGATTTTAACATGCCTTGTTCTAGTGCCGAAAAATGGGGTGGTAACGATTAGACTGGCAGGCTATTAAGGATTTTAATAATCTTATATCCAATTGTGGATCGATTGATCTGGGCTTTTCTGGGCCTCCATTAACTTGGACTAATCGAAGACAACGAAAATGACATACATAAGTGACTTTCATAGTATTAAGTTAAAAATTAGTATAAAAGAAATTAAAATAAGTAAATGATCATTTTTTAGTTAATTTAGTTGTAAATTTTTATGATTTGTCTACAATACTCTTATCTCATATATCTCATATTTATATTCAGTTTTTTTTAATTTGGTGATTAATATCAAAAAATCAAATATTTGAAATTAGTTTTAAAATATACAATCACCAATAATTCCTATAACTACTCGTTAAATTTATGAAATATTTGAAAGATGGTTTTTAATAGATAAATAAATAAATGAAATATCTTTAAAAATATCAAATATTATTTTTAAAAGTCATATTTTAACCGTGATCTATAAATTTACACGACTCAATTAATTTTATGAAAAAAATATCACATACTAATTTTTTAAAAACGTATCTTAACTATTACTTTTTAATATGTAATTTAGAGCCAAATACAGAATTGAAAAATATATATTAAAAGATATGTAAAAGAAAAACTAGGCATAAAAATTGGGAGAGAATTTGAGAAAAAAATTGAATTAAAATCACAAACAAAATTTTCTCTAAAATCTCTAAATTCGAGGCATATCAACAAATTCCACCCTTAAATAAAACAAGTTGATAATGGATAAGATAAGCACATTTTAGACAACTAATAATTTTTCAAGTCACACAAACTAGAAAATGGCAATGTATACTACTATATTTTTAGGCTATTTTCTAACTTAGTACCATGAAAATGGTCTATATGCTAGGATTTCTGGAACTAATTGAGGAGTGATTGTATTGTTGCCTGACCAACGAAGAATGGTTCAATAAATACTTTGGTATTAAACCGGCCCACGTTCCCTATGCAGGTTCATACAATCCTGCTTGTTAATACAGAACTGACTTTTGTCCATTTGAAGCCTGCTTTTCAGTATGATAAGAGGTTGGGTAGATTTGAGAAAAAATCTACAATAATTAGTTCCTCTGGTGATTTCGGCGGCAAGCAATAGGATGGGAGAGATGAATTTTTTTCTGCTATGTTTGATTAAGGTTTTGTCAACACACTTAGGTTAGGGAGGCAACCCTAATACCATCCCTTATACAATAATTTTAGAATTTTCACATATACCACATATATGTGTAATTTTCCAAATTCACCCCTTAATTTTTACTATTACCAAAACTTACATATCTCCCTAGAGTCAATATTTTGTGCAAATTCATCATCCAAATTGACAAATTTAAATTGATCTCCATCAATTAATTGAATAATTTTTTCTTATTTACTAATTATCTAATAATAAATTAATTAATTTGAACATCGATAATTGCTCTTTACTAATAAAGTGACAACACTCATTACATATGAGTTCAGGAAATACACCTTAGCTCAAAACACATTTTTGTCCAACTAATGTTGTTTTTTCCATTCTTATCCTCATGAGTTATTCCTGGGATGGAATTGACTCACATGAATAAAGCAATAGGATTAAAAAACCCAACAAATTTATCTCCATAAATTCCTGACCTATTTAATACTAACATCGCACGACTCCACTATAGGTTTGATGCCGAATCAATCGTCGATTCATGCACGCTATATTTTCTGTTGGTGTAAATAAACACTTTTATTTCAAAATCCATAAAATATTCTAACATATTACCCTTCATGAATATCAGTAATAAGAGCGAAATGTAAAATTATCATTTTACCCATCTTGTTATTATTTTATTAACTCCATATTGACAGTGAATAAGAAAAACATAATAGTAAATTGTCTCGTACAATTCACAAGTCTTATTCAATGACTTATTTCATTGAATACTTAGCCAGGTTAATTGATTCACACACTCATCAATACAACATAATGTGATATTGTTGTTTTCGTAATCTAACCACGAATTTTAATATTTGTGAATCACGCAACTTCAACATAGTTGAATTACGTTCCCAACAGCCGACGTATTGTCCGACAATTCGAACTCACTCCTTTGGCATATCAAAGATCGTAAGTAACTAAGTCAAGCTTCATATTCACATCAGGATAAAGGAAATTATGAAAATATCCTTAAGGTGTAACAATTAGGTTTAGAGCTAGGTAAACGATTTTGCTCTAAACTAAATTGTTACTTGTCTGTTCAACATATTCCATAACATGCCTAGGTCAACCGTCAGAGTCTCCACTCCTATATCCCGAGACCGACATCTTTTAATTCGACCTAATAGTCATAATCAGACTCGATTGCCCAGTCAATCTTAAGACTGCGAATAACGTTCTGAACTATTTCTGAAGAGTTTGTTTGGAAGACCTCCCAGTCTGTACTCTTCTTACGTTGTCAATAGTTCCAAGACTTGACTAAATTTTAAACACACTTTATGGGCATAATTATAACAATCTCACACTTGGACTAAAGTAGGCATGTACAATCTTGTATCCCCATGCACTCTAGGTGACCATAAAAAACTTTACTACTTAACGTCTTCGTGAATTGATCTGTCAAGTTATTGATCGTCAATAAAGTGTCATGGGCTTGTCAGCTTCAGGAACAACTTCTAGAGTTTTCAAGAACTTTCTAAGTCATACAGCCATCGGTTGTCGTGGCGCATGCGCGACGGAAGCGTGTGGCACGTGGCCATTTAAAAAGTTAAACTTTTAATAAAAAATGAAACATTTAATAAAAAACTTGCACAACGCCACGATAACCAAATAAAACTTTTTTATTGAAAAATCTTTTTCAATTAGTCACAATGTTTAATATATTTATATATTAAATCTACAACAGACAAGGTTTAGAATCATATACCTCTTGTAGTCTAAATCAGCCCTAATTGCAAAACCGATCAATCCTATGTCCCTTGAAACCGTTCCAATGATCAGTAGACTCTAAAATCCACACCAAGATCTTTCAAGTTAATCCTCAACGTACTAGGGCATGTGTGAGCACGTAGAATATTACAAGACACTTTTTATGTCTCTAGATATACTCAACACATGAGATCTAAAGATTTACTGAAGATGACTTTAATGACACGATTTTTTAAAAGAACGTGATGATTATTCATTTAGAGATTTGATTAATTTTTAATCGTAGAGAAAAATCACTCTAACTAATTGTGTTCTCAGCTCAATTCTATGAATGATGAACTAATTCGACTAATTCAACTAATTGATGTGATTAGAATAATATATGTTTATCTTCTAGATAATGATGTATAAGATATTTAGGGATAATTAAAAATTAATATTTAATTTCAAATTACCCAATGTTGGGACCAACTGTATAATGATGCACAACTGCAGTGTCACATAGCATTGCGGTGCCACATGGCACTGCGGTTGGCGTTAAGTAACCCAGTGCCTTACGACACTATATGTCACGCCACACTACAGTGCCGTGTGGCATTGCAATGTTACAAGCCTACTTCTCTATATCCACGTGGCACTACAATAGTCTATGATGATCTATAATTCTCAATCATTGATCAACACGTGACAATTACTGAAAATTAAATATTTATTTTAATTAGATATATATCTATGTATTAGTTAATTCAAAATTAACATATCTGATTATCTTTATCAACTAAATTATCTGTTATTTCACAAATAACAGATTTAGTTGATTCAAATTATTATCTAATNTTCAATTAATTAATTAATAAGATAATTATGTACTTACCCCAGAATAAATATTTTTTTGCAAGTCAGTCATTTTCTCATGTCCTGAAATATTCACACCCTAGACTGCATTGTACAAAGGTGACTTGGAGACCATGGATCTATAATTCTAAGCTCCAATAAATCAGATTATTAATTAAACTCTTTAATTAAATAATCTTATTTATTAATTTCATTATTACACCACTAGAAATATGGAATTGCACTCTTAGAGATTATAAATTATATTTATAGAGTATTCTCATGTAGTACATTAAGATAATAATTTAACGTAGTTCTGTCCTCACATTATTGGTTCGTAAATTAGATCTGGTCAAAATTACCATTTTACTCTTCTAATTAACTCTTGATTCTTACATACCATTAATCCATTAATGAATGACTAATTTATAATCGTATTATAAATTTGATCTCAATAACCCTTCAGTTCAAGAATTAACACTTAATGGAATCAATATACGATCCGTTAGGAAAACTTAGATTCTAAATCTTGTAAAATCATGTTCCCAGCCATCCAAATCGTTGAATTTCCAAAACAAAAGTCACAAGGTTGTTGTACAGACAAACCTTAACGAATGAATCAAAAGATCCAGTAGACATATATAGAAGTTCATGACTACTCAGAAGTCATACTGATCTATATACGATCATTAGATTGATGTGTATTAAATCTTTATGATAAACGGTAAGTTAGTAACTATATTAATTCACATCGGTCTAATCATACATAATCTCATTATATAAAGTACCTCTACTAATATGTCTATCCACATCAATGATCTGGATCTAGATCACACACATTTATAATGCTTAGTAAATCGTACTACAAACCATTCATTAAAGATTTCATACTTGAATATGTTGCTGGCAATTTTATTCATTATTTATGATCTTAATCATCTTGTACTAATACAATATTATAGTCTCGTTAATGAATATAGATTTTTCAGATATTTATATAAATTATTCAATAATAATTTTAAAGAACAATTATAAGAAAAATGTAATCCTCATTAAATTTCATATCAAAATGTCAATACACATGTTTTGAGGGTATTACCCCCAACAATCTCCCACTCACCCTAAAGTAAATGTGGCATTTTTCTCAATTCCATGTCACGCACGTGACCCTCAAATGACTTCGCAGGAAGTGTATTTGTAAAGGATCAACCAGGTTCTGTTCTGACGCTATCTTTCTTCATAACAGTTACACCCCTTTGATGTACGATCTCTCTTACAAGATGATATTTCCTCTCTTGTGATTCCTCAGTTCCTTAGAATTTGCTACCACCTCACTATTGTCACAGTACATGATCAGTGACTTGTCCATATATGGAACTACTTTCAAATCAATATAAAACTTTATGAGCCACACCGCTTCTTTCACAGCTTTACCAACCGCAATACATTCGACTTCTATAGTAGAATCTGTCATGCTGGATTGTTTAATACTTCTCCAGACTACAGTTTATCCACCTAGAGTGAATACTAATCCAGATGTCGACTTTTGACTGTCTCTATCTGGTTGAAAATTAGAATCAGTATATCCAATGGGGTTTAGGTTTCCACCTGAGAACGTGCTTCACTGTAATCCAATGTTCGAAACCTGAATTCGTTTGATAACGACTAACAATTTCCACTGCACAACAAATGTCTCATCTCGTACACAACATGACACATATGAGACTTTCAACTGCTGAAGTATAGGGAACCTTTCTCATATCTTCTTCCTCCTGAGGTGTCTTAGGAAATTGTTCATTGGAGATGATAATTCCATGCCTGGTCGGTAGTTAACCTTTCTTAAAATTTTCCATAGAGAATATCTCTAGCACCTTATCAATATAAGATGCCTGAGAAAGTACCAAGCGATTGTTCTTTCTATCCCTTAGGATTTGGATGCCAAGAACATAGCTCGCTTCTCCCAAATATTTCATTTTATAATTTCTTAGCTAACCACTTTTTTACCTTTGACATAGTTCCTACATCATTTTCAATGAATAGAATATCATCAACATAAAGAACTAAGAAAATCACTATATTATCTTTGATGTATTTATAAACACAGGCTTCTTGTACATTTTCCTCGAAGTCATAAGACTTTATAATCTCATCAAAGTAAGATTTCAAGATCTAGATGCTTGCTTTAATCTATAAATGGAATTAAGCAACTTGCATACTTTATGATCATGCCCTTTTTGTACGAACAGTTCTGGTTGCATCATGTAGATGTTTTCTTCAAGAAATCTATTCAGAAAAGTTGTCTTGACGTCCATTTACCATATCTCATAGTCAAAACTAGCAGCTATGGACAAAAGGATGCGGATGGATTTTAGCATGGCCACATAGGATAAGTTATTTTCATAATCAAATCCTTCCCCTTGTGTATAACCCTTGGCTACTAACCTTGCCTTAAAAGTCTCTACTTTTCCATCTGCACCAATTTTCTTCTTGAAGATCCATTTACATCCAATGGGTCTGACATCTTCAGGTGGAACTGCAAATTCCAAGACGAAATTGGAATGTATGTATTCCATTTCCTGGTTCATGACATCTTGTCGTTTCTCATTTTTAGGACCATCCATTGCTTCTTCATAAGATAATGGATCGTCCTTATCAGTGTCTGACACTAGGACATGTGCCTCTAGTTCGTAGCGAACTGGTTGTGTCACAACCCTCCCACTACGACGTTGCACTGAGATTTCTTTTACAGGAACTATGGTTTTTCTGGTTTGTCATTATCAGTAGAAATTGAAGGTGGGTTGATCTCATCAGTGGCTAAATTCCTCGAGAACCATTTTGCTACGAGGTTTGTTGTTTTTCAAATAGTCGTGTTCAAGGAAAGTGAAATTTGTCGATACAAACACATTTTGATCCTTGTGGCTATAAAAGTATTCACCTCTAGTCTCTAGAGCATAGCCAAAAAATATGCATACTTCAAACCTTGAGTCTAACTTTCTGGTCTTGGATCTAAGAACTTGAGCTGGACACTGACATTTACGAAAATGACACAAACTAGGTTTGTAACCATTCTATAACTCTAAAGACGTCTTGCTTACTTACTTAGAGGGTAGTACATTCAAAATATAAGTTGTCGTGTGTAGTGCATATCCTCAAAATGTAAGTGACAATGATGAATAGCTTAACATCGATCTAACCATGTCCAATAAAGTTCAGTTTCTCCTATCTACAACACCATTTTGCTGTGGTGTTACATATGTTGTGAGTTTGGATAAAATTCCATTCTCTAGCAAATAATCCTTTAATTCTAAGTCTAAGTATTCACAACATTGGTCGGATCGAAGGGTTTTCAATGATTTACATAATTGCTTTTCAGCTTCAGCCTTGAAATCTTTAAACTTTCCAAAAGTTTCAGACTTTCTATGCATTAGGTAACTATAACCATATCTTGAGTAGTTGTCAATGGAAGTGACAAAATACTCATACCCAACTCTAGCTTGTATATTGATCAGTCCACAAACATCACTAAGCTCAAGTGGTTCCTTTCCTGTGAAAGGTCTCTTAGTCATTTTACCCTCTATACAGGATTCACAAACAAGAAAAGCTCCAACTTTTAGTTCTCTCAAAGTATCATGCTTTGTTAACATGTTTAACCTGTCTAGATTAATAATATATCTCAACCTAAGATGCCAAAGACATGTGTTATCATCATCATGAGAAACTTTTTGTCGTT
This sequence comes from Datisca glomerata, assembly GCA_003255025.1. Lineage (NCBI taxonomy): Eukaryota > Viridiplantae > Streptophyta > Magnoliopsida > Cucurbitales > Datiscaceae > Datisca > Datisca glomerata. Next base: position 1,138,971 of record QANY01010607.1, read on the forward strand.
TGTTACTTTAAATAATTCAGAATTATTTAACACGCGTTCAGTCAGCTTAAGCACATACAGTCTATTTATAACTTTTACATGACAATATCGAATCCATTCGTAGAAATAATAAATTTTTATTAATAAAATAAACTTCGAATAACTGTTCTTGCAAAAATGAAAGAGAAATCAAATTTCTCAAAAATCTAAGAGTATAATAAATTTCGTTCAAAACTAAATAATTATATCCAAAAGGTAAAAGAACTGCTAACTCTCAAAATGACCTCGTCATTAGCCAGTTCCCTTGACGAATCAAGCAACTGCAAAGAAGAACATACATGGTTAGTGACCTCTAAATCAAGTATATATGATGACAAATCATATTCCACTAAACAAGCTTCAAGTACAAGTAAATCATATTTATCTTTATTTTTCAGCTTAGAGAGATACTTGTTACAGTTTCTCTTCCAATGACCTTCAACCCCACAGTGAAAACATTTTCCCTTGGGCTTGCTGTCTTTCTTGTTCTTCTTGACTTTTGGCGTTGTCTTGGCTTTCTTCCCTTTCTTGTTCTTACCTTTGCCCTTACCATTGATCTTCTTCCTCTAGTTACTTTTAACAGTGAAATAATGATTTTGCTCGACAACATTTGTCTCTTGCTCTTTGATCATTCTATGGTTGAGTGAGTCATAAGTTTACAGTTCTATAAAAATTGAGTCATGTTGAATTGCAACTTGTACATAACATAGTTGGTCGTGAACGCATAAAAATTGGTGTGAGCGACTCAAGCATAGTGCTAACTTGTGTCCGCTCAATAATGGTCGCTCCATGTACTTTTGTCTCGTGTATTATGTTGATCATGTTCAAAACATGTTCTCGCATAGAAGTACCCTTTCTCATCTTAGTTGTCATGTAGCTTCTAGTGGCTTCATGACGACTTTGATTAGACTGCTGCCTAAACATTGCCTATAGAGATTCCATAATCTCATAGGCAGTCTTCATGCTTGGTTCTCATATTATCATTCATGCTCACAAGCATGCAGCATTTCACCTTGTTATTTGATATGATCCAAACATCATATTTGTCTCTAACATTCTTAGGGCATTAGCAGCGGGCTCCTCAGGACATTTCTTAGTAAGAACGAACTTATGATTCTCACAAATCAGCATTAAATTCATATTTGATTTTCAAAATATGAAATTATCACCATTCAACTTCTCAAGAGCGAGTAAAGCAGTAACATGGTTGCCCATGGTAGACCTAATAATGATAACTGAAATTTAAAACATATAAGATTCAATATAATTAATAAATATCTAGAATTCGAAAAGTAAACGTGATGCATGAATGCAACATAGTAAACACATATATTTAACATTTACTAATTACGATAAAATAACTCAACGATTAATGTGCTGCCTTAGAGTAAATCAGATTAACCTCAGACTGTCTATCAGACATTCTCATCCTTATTAATTAAAACTTAAAATATCTCATATTTTCTCATTTAACAATAAAGTATCGCTTGTTCGGTCAAGTCACAACTCTCCACATGAAAGCTTAATTGTGACTTTGTGAGTGTAACCTATCATTTCAGATTCCATGACTTCATTTAAAATATGCCGCTTTAGGGTCGGTAAAAAATAAACTACATCACTTCCTCCTATCTTCTTAAGAAGTTCAACCTTGGTATTGGTACAGCTCGTAACATTCCTTAGGGTGGTGAAAACAAAGTCATCTCGAGGATCTTACTACAGCTCACGGTGTTGTACTGATGATGGAGACCATATGTTACATAGACATGTCAACTTTCTCCCACTCACTATTTTAAGATTATATGTTTCCATTTTAACTAACTAATTAATTCAATTAATCATTGATTAAAATAATAACCCTATCAATATTTAATAATCAGTTATGCCAATCTTATTGGTCTAAGTTCATTTAGCATTCCAAAGCGCCTAAGTCATAATTAGGTGAACTTAGATTAACTAATTAATTATATTCATCAAACTTTAATTAAACTATTTTACTAAAGTCGGTTATCCTAAAAGTTACTATAATCCATAGTGTGGTGTGATTATCAAGTTTTAACAATTAAAATTTAACAGTTTACATGCAATTGATTTCATAAAATAATACATATAATCATATTAGGACAATCCTAATTAATCATATATCTACTGATGAGATGTATGATCAAATAAAACTGTATGGGATTTTCATGTATGGCATGTGATCGACTAAGACATGGACATGTTATCAAACATAACAATTAAATAATTTAAACAAAATAATAATGGATCGAGTGACTGTTGAGTATTTTTAAATTACAACCCTTGAAATAAAAAAATAAAATTACAAAGCGGACTTGAAGGATACATATTTCTCAAATATTGCCTTCTCCTCTTGATGTTGATCTTCATAATCGTCAAGTTTTGAACAAAATTATATTTTATTAATAAAAACTATTTTTTTAATTAAAATTAATTTATATAATTATCTCTTTAAAATAGTTGACTTTGACTTAGTCAAATAAATATTTAATTTGATTTGGTCAAACTTGGGTCAAACCTAATCAACCTATTAATTTCTATTTTTCCATAAAATTAATAATTAATAATCAATTTTAAAATTACATTAATTTTAAAATTTAAAGGGATAATTGATAGACTTAGAATTATCATAAAACTCTATAGTGATAGGGATGGTTGGTCTTAGGGTTTGTGCGAAACTTCCCTAAATGGGACAACAGTTGCCACAGACCACCATCACCACCTCCGGCGCCGATTTTCAGGCGACGTCTCCTGAACAGTAAATTCTGATGACATTGACGATAATTCATAATTGGCGGCGCCAGCGCCGGATATCCAATTTGCGGTGCGGGCGTCAGAATTCTAAATGAATTCTTATTTCTTTTCTTTTTCCTCTGTTGTCCATCTCGTTCGTTCTTCATTTTCTTGCGATCAAAATAATTACAAAAAATTTTCAAAAATAAAATTACAAAAATTTCTACGCCCCAAAACGGCTTACACAAAATCTAAGAAAAAATTAAAAGAATAAAATCTAACCTAATAATCACCATGCAATAGACGATATATTATTTTCCATAAATTTAAAAAATATAATCATCCATCCATTCATACATGTCTCGTTTTATATGAATAATGCAAGAAAACTTACAAAGCATTTAATATATAAATATATAAAGACCGCTATGATACTATTTGTTGGTTGTCGCGATGCATGCATGGTGGAAGTTGTGGCGAGTGGCCATTTAAAAATTAAATTTTTAATAAATCTTTTAATAACACAAAACTTGCGCAATACTATGATAACCAAATAATTTTTTTTTATTGAAAACTAATTTTCAATCAACCATGATCCTTTATATATTTACATATTAAATCTACAACATACAAAGTTAGGAATCATATACCTCTTGTAGTCTAAATTAAGCGTCCTTGCAAAACTGATCGATCATCCGTCTCTCGAAACCATTCCAACGATCAGTAGACTTTGATATCCACACCAAGATCTTCAAAGTAAATCTTCAACGTACTAGGATGTGTGTGAGCACGTAGAATATTACAAGACACATTTTTAGTCTCTAGATGTACTCAACACCTGAGATCTAGAGATTTACTAATAAAGACTTTAGTGAGACGATTATCTAAAAGAATGTGATGATTATTTTTTTAGAGATTTGATTAACCATTAATCGTAGAGAAAAATCACTCTAGCTAATTGTGTTCTCAACTCAATTCTCTGATTGATGAACTGATTCGACTAATTCAACTGATTGATGCCGTTACAATAATATATGTATATCTTCTAGATAATGACGTATCAGATATTCAGGGATAATTAAAATTAAAAAAATAATATTTAATTTCAAATTACCCAATACAGTGAGACCCACTGTATAATGGTGCACAACTGCAGTACTACACAACACTGTGTGTCATGCCACACTATAGTGCTGTGTGGCACTACAGTGTTACACGCCTACTATTGTAGTGCCACGTGGCACTACAACAGTACATGATTATCTATGATTCTGAATCGTTGATCGACATGTGGTAATTACTACAAATTAAATATTTATTTTAATCAGATAAAAACCTAGCTACTAGATTATTTAAAATTAACATATCTAAGTTTTCCTATCAACTAAATTATCTTTATTTCACAAATAACAAACTTAGTTGAACCAAGATACTATCTAATAATTATTTAATTATCTAATTTAACAAATTATATATTCTATCTCACTTATCGATAATTAAAAAATAATTATTTATATATATACTTATAATTTCCAAAAATTATATTTATATATAAATAATTCAACTAATTAATTCTTAATTAATTGATCACACATAATTATCTTATAATTATGTACTTTCCCTAGAGAAAAAATTTCTTTGTAAGTCAGTCATTTTCTCAATCATTGATCGACACGCATCAATTACTGTAAATTAAATATTTATTTTAATTAGATAAGTATCTATGTATTAGTTAATTCAAAATTAACATATCTGATTATCCTTATCAACTAAATCATCTGTTATTTCACAAATAACAGATTTAGTTGATTCAAATTATTATCTAATAATAATTTAATTATCTAATTTCATAAATTATATATTTTGTCTTATTTATCGATAATTGAAAAATAATCGATAATTATATATATAGATAATTGAAATATGTATATATATATAATTCAATTAATTAATCAATCAGATAATTATGTACTTACCCCGGAATAAATATTTTTTTGCAAGTCAGTCATTTTCTCATGTCCTGAAATGTTCACACTCTAGATTGCGTTGTACACAAGTGACTTGGGGACCATTGATCTATAATCCTAAGCTCCAATAAACCATATTATTAATTAAACTCTTTAATTAAATAATCTTATTTATTAATTTCATTATTACTCCATTATAAATATGAAATTACACTCTTAGAGATTATTGATTATATTTACAGAGTATTCTCATGTAATACATTGATATAATCATTTAACGTAGTTATGTCCTCCAATTGGTTCGTAAATTAGAACTGGTCAAATTTACCATTTTACCCTTCTAATTATTTCTTGATCCTAAAAACCATTAATTCACTAGTGAATGGCTAGTTTATAATCTTATTATATATTTGAGCCCAATATTCATTCAGTTTCAGAATTAACACTTAAGGAAACTAATATATGATCCGTTAGCAAAACTTGGATTCTAAATATTGTAAGATCATGTTCCCGGCCATCCATATCACTGAATCTTCAAAACAAAAGTCACTAGTCTTTTTTACAAACAAACCTTAATGAATGAATCAAAAGATCCAGTAGACATATATAGGAGTTCATGACTAGTCAGGATTCAGACTGATCTATATATGATTATCAGATTGATGTGTATTAAATCTTTATGGTAAATAGTAAGTTAATAAATATATTCATTTATATCGGTCCAGTAATATATAATCTCATTATATAAAGTACTTTCACTAAGATTTCTATGCACGTCAATGATCCGGATCTAGATCACACATATTCATAATACTTAGTGAATCGTAGTAGCAACCATTCATTAAAGATTCCATACTTTAATATGTTGCTGACAATTGTATTCATTATCTGTGATTTTAATCATCTCGTACTAACACAAGATCATAATCTCACTAATGAATATGGAGTTTTCAGATATTTATATAAATTAAAAGAACAATTATAATAAAAATGTAATCCTCATTAAATTTCATATCAAAATGTCAATACATAGAAGAATCAACAATGCAAGATTGCTTGATACTTCTCCATATAACTGCTCCACCGTTTAGGATGAACACCGATCACGAAGTGGACCTTCTAAAATTCTTGTCTTCTTTAAAATCAGAATCAATATACCCCATCATATTCAGGTCAATACCTGAATACACAAGCATTTAGTTCTTTGTTCTCCTAAGATACTTAAGGATATACTTGACGGCATTCCAATGCTCGATTCCAGAATTAGACTAAAAATGACTCACCATGCCCACAACATAGCAGATGTCTGGCCTAGTGCAAAGCATCACATACATGAGACTTCCTACAATTGAGGCATAGAGAATCTTTCTCATGTCGTCCTCTTCTTGAGTAGTCTTGGGAGACTGCTCTGAGGCCGACTCCATGCCTGAAAGGAAGATATCCCTTCTTGGAGTCTTGCATACTGAAACGATTTATCACCTTATCAATATAAGATACTTAAGACAGTACCAATAGTATGTTCTTTCCATTCTGAAAGATCTGAATACCTAGGACAAAAGCAATTTGTCCAAGATCATTCATATAAAATTGCTTTGCAAGCCAAATCTTGACATCAGATAATTTTCCTACATTATTCCAAATGAGTAAAATATCATCTATGTACAAGACTAGAAAAACTATTTTCCCTTTATGTATCAGCTCATACACATTGGGTTCGCCCATTAACTGTTCAAAACTAAATTTCTTAACAATTTCATCGAATCTTATATTCTATAAATTAACTTCAACAGTTCGCAAACCTTGCCCTCTTGAAATTTCTCCATGAACCCATTTGATTGAGTCATATAAATGCGTTCTTCAAGATTTCCATTCAGAAAAATAATCTTGACGTCCATATGCCAGATAATCAAAAGTAGTAACGATGGACATGAGGATTCATATGGATTTAACCATTGCTACGGAGGAGAAGGTATCCTCATAGTCTATAACTTCCTATTGGGTGTAGCTCTGGTTACAAGCCTAGCTTTGAATGCCTTCGTATTCCTATCTAAACCTCTCTTTTTCTTATAGATCAATTTATACCCTACAGGTTTTACCCCTTCAGGAGGATCTACAAGTTTATAGACTACGTTCGAGTACATTGAATGTATCTCAACGTTCATGGCTTCTTGCTATAGGTTTTCTTCAAGACTAGCCATGACCTGCGAGTAGGAAACATGTTAGCAGGATCCTTATCTGAGACTATTGTTAAGGCATCTCTATAAGACTTTTACCTGTCAGGCTGTCTCACAAACCTTTCACTACATCGAGGCTTCATAGGCTCTCGTCTAAGCTATGGTTCTTTCATTTTTGAATCAGAAACAGTTCCTGATTGGGAAGTCGGTGTCCTCCCATTCAATAATTCCTCTAGCACAATAGTGCTTCTAGGCTTCACACTTCTTATATAATCTTTTTTGAGAAAATGTACATTTGTACTAACAAAAATTTTCTTGTCAGTCGGACTATAAAAGACATATCCCTTTGTTCCTTTGAGATATCCTACAAACATGTATGATTATGATCGACTGGCCAACTTGCATGTCTTCTGTTTTAGAACATGTACTGGACACGCCCTTATTCTAAAGTGATTAACGGATGACTTTTATCTATTCCATCTTTCATATGGCGTGTTAGGCACCATTTTTGATGAAACTTGGTTCAGAATGTATGCTGTTGTTTCCAAGGCATATCCCTAGAACAAATTTAGGAGGGATGAGTAACTCATCATGGATCTAACTATATCCATCAAAGTTTGATTCCTTCTCTTTGACACACCATTCTGTTTTGGAGTGTCAGATGCTGTAAGCTAAGAAAAAATACGTTCTTCCTTAAGAAAGTCTTCGAACTCTCCTGACAAGTACTCTCCACCATGATCAGATCGTAATATTTTGATTTGTTTCTCTAATTGCTTTTTGATTATAGCCTTGTACGCTTTGAATTTTTCAAATGTTTCAGACTTTTGGGGCATTAGATAAACATGTCCAAAATATGAGTAGTCATTAGTGAAGGTTACAAAGTATTCATAACCTCCTCTTACTTGGATATTCAATGGCCCACATATATCACTACGTACGAGTTCGAGGCATTGAATGGCACTTTCACCATTCGTTGAAAAGGGTCTCTTGGTGATTTTTCCTTCTATACAGGATTCATATGTGGGTAGAGATACCATACTTAAAGTTTGCAAGACTTTTAATTCTGTCAAGGCAAATGTGGCCAAGATGTAAGTGCCACAAGTATGATAGATCTGTTGAGCCAGATTTCAACCTTTTACTATCCTTTTGTGAATCAACATTCACTTCAGTGTCACATATCATTGGAACTATTGATTTTACGTAACATGATTTATTTATCAAACGTGCAATAGTAATTAAACAAAAATTTCTTAAAATACCAATATCTTTATCAATGAAATTCAAATTTAATTAAACTAACTACTGAAATAAGGTTTTTCCCAAAAACTGGGATATAATAAACATCACGTAAAATCAAAAACTATTATCAAATGACAATTTAATAATTCCCATAGATATGACCGATACTAGTACTCCATTTCCCCAATGGAAGTTGCACTCGTCCTCGTCAAGCCTTCTGATTTCTTTGAACCCCTACAGGGACAACATATATGATTAGTGGCTGCATAGTCTACAATCCATGAAAAAGTAATGTCAGCCACATATTAAGCCTCAATAATAAGTATTATACCTTCAGATCTCAACTCCTTGAGATAGTCTAGGAAGTTGCATTTTCGATGGCCAGCGGCTCCACAATGATGACACTTTTCTTTGGACTTGTTCACTTTTATTCCTACCTATGAAGCCAAGTCTATTCAAAAGACATATTATCCGGAACTCAAAATGTCCTATATGCATGTAGAGGGAGGAGTTACCATACCATTGGGGGATGTAAATGGAGTGGGTTTTGTTGGGGAAGCTCGAGGCTTGGTCTCTGTCAGGACGATATTGGAAGGCTTACTTTCAGTAAAGTCAATGAGCTAAAGAACCATCCAAACGAGTCAAATGATGGTGAAAGGAATGCTTTCAGTAAACTTTGTCCCTCCAGGCTTCCTCTTTCCCTTCAGAATCAGGGTCTCAGCAGCTTGCAATTCCTTCATCAGCTTAGGAAATGAGTACCTCAACTTATTCATCGAATAATTAAGTTAGAAGTTCTCAAAAGTGTTAGGCAGAGACTCAAGGTTGATATCAACTTGTGTCTCGCCATCTACCTCAACACACATGATCTCCATCATATTTAGATATTTAATGATCACCATCATTGTTCTTTGACAGAAGTTCAAAGTTTCATCCTACAGTTCATGATGTTTCGCACAGCAGCCGCTTTGGCTTGATGACCCTGATCTCTGAAAGTTTTGGCGATGTTCAACATCATATCAACGACAAATTTCATGTTATGATGTTTTTGTTGCAACACATTGCTAACAGAAGCCAAGATGTAACATCTAGCTCTCTCATCAAAATGTAGCCAAGAAACATAAACATATTTTTCCTCTTGAGTCGATTCAGCAATAGGCTCAAGGGGACAATGGGTGTTGAGCACAAACTTGTGCTTTTCTACCATTAGTACGATATCAAGATTACATTTTCAATCCACGTAATTTTCATCAGTAAGTTTGTTCACGTTTAAGATAATTGAGAGTGGGGTTATCGACATGATTACTGAATAGAATAAATAAATCTTTACAAATAAATACTCAATCATTTAGGAAAGTATGATGCATGATGCAAATATTTAAATATTAAAAATCCAATAAAAAATATTTCTTCCATGATGTTACGATCAACAACGATAACTTGTCTCATCTAAGGACAACGTCCAAGCTACCTCCTATCACATCGAGACTCCTTTCATTTGGTTAACACTTCTCAAGATATCACTACATCTAGCTTAACCAATCATCAATGGTTTTGGTCACCTTAACCTCATTGACTAGTAACTCGATGACTCAAAGAGACGCGATTCTGAAGTTTCTCCCACTAAAGAGAGGACCACTAGGGCGGATATAAATAATTACTTGTACCACGATCATGTTTATGTTGGGGACCTTGAGAACGTTTTAACGTAAATGACCCTCCCACTTAGTTTTTGAAAAAAATGGATTTTTGTTATTTTTCAAAAATTGTAACTCTTTATTAATTTGAAAAAAAAAACAAGTTTCAAAAATTATTAAACTTTCATAAAATTTAAATCCTAATTTAAAATTCATAACTTTTATAAAATTCGCATTGTATATGAATTATAACTCATTATAAATTAAACTATAATGATGCATGTACATGTTACATGTCATTTGGATATTGGCATATCCATATTTCTATATGACATGTTATATGATGATGCGAGATTAATAATAAATCATCCATTCAAAATTAACCTCCCTATTGACTCATTTCTAATTACAACCCATAAACGAATAATAAATAAATTATAATTAATTTAAATACTAATCTTCATGACGTTTGTAATTGTCACCTTGTCCTTCAGAAAGTTCCACTAATTTTTGTAACTCTTTACAACTGCACAATCTCGATTTCAAAATTCAAAATTTTGATCAAAACCCTTTAATTAAGCAAAACTGTCTTCCTAATTAAATAATCCCTTTAAAACATTTTTAGATTTTGAAATTCAAAAGATAAAAAGATAAATGGATAATTATCTTTTAAATTTAAGGCGCAGAATCAACAGTGATTTAAAGATGGGTATTAAGATGCAAGAAGATAAACAGTAAAAACTGTATTAATAAACAGTAATTACAAAAAATGTATTGAGGTGCAAGATTAAGAATAATAAAAAGCATAAATAGTTGCCTAATTATTCGAAAACTAGTACAATGATTAACAACAAATCACAAAGAATCTTGATAGTTGGCATCTTGATATTCGTGCTCTGACAGTTGTTGCACTACTGGTCTTTCATAATTGTTATCCTGGACTAGAGGTCATTGTTACTCTCACTTGCTCTTTGAAGAGTAGGATGATTGACGCATCGTGCTATCATGTTACCTTCAAAATTAGCTGTTTTCCATTTATTGGCATTTTGCCAAAGTTTCCCCATATTCATCATCACTGAGGTTTATATTGTCGAATGGTTCTTTTGAATCTTGGAAGGGATCATAGGCCTATTGAGGAAGAGTACGAACATGAGATTTTTCCTTCAATTGCTGAGAGGGAGTTTTGGATGATTGATTCTTTTTATTTTTTATTGGGTGATTTGACTCTACCAAGAATTCGGAGTCAGAGTCTGTATTGTCTTAAAGAAGGAGCATTTTTTATATTAACTCCTACTTTTCTTTTGATTTTTAGCCTTCGTTTTACCTTTTGAAGAAGGTTTTGATGCAGGCTTTGATTATTGGGAAGAATTTGATGATTGGTTAATTTGTGGGGCTTGATTGTATGTTTCCTTAATTTTTAAGGAGGCCACTAGAGGTTTGAGTGATTTTAACTGGGGGTGAGTTTTTGCTAACTCCCTGTTTATGGAAGCAGATATTTTTAATGTACTGAATTTGTCCCACCACTTTACGTAGTATTTTCTAGTGAGGACTTCTCCTTCAATGGCGTATTGCCACTTCAAAATCCATAGAATTTTGAATTTATTCACAAAATAAATTATCGGGGGAAAAGAAGCCTCAATTGTTGAGGGTTTAAATAATTTTAAAAATAAGTTAAAATTTTGTTGTAATTTGATTGAGAATATTTTAAAGACAGGGTCATGGATTGACCATCATCTTAAAAACCATTTTGACAAATTGATTTTGAAATTCTTGTCAAAATTCAAAAACTAAGAATGAGAAAATTCACTATTTTTATGTAATAAAATTATTTTCCAAATATCAATATAGTTAAAAGAATTTTATTATTTTTTATTTAAAAGAGGTTTTAACCCTTACGGATGGATTTTTTATTACTCCAAAGTTATTATTTTGAGGATGTAGAAGGAATGATAGAGAATTTTTCCTTCTGCACTGTTTGTGGATTTGATATTTATTGATTTTTTTAGGAGAATATCTCTCTAGAAATTGAGGGTTTTGTCTTTGTGTCCGGAGACAAAATGAGAATCAGGAAGGAAATGAGCATTTGTTATTTCAATTGGATTTTTAAAATGTGCAAATAAATGTTTAATGAAAAAATGATTTTTACTGGGGGTCTTCCTATAATAAGGAAAAGACTTTCTATAATTGGTGATTGGTTGGTTGATGACCAATTATGTGTCAAATGGATCAAATTCGTTGATCCAATGCAGATTGGTAAGTAGGTTTGGTAGATCTAAGAATTGTTAATTGGGTATTTCTTGGAGCAGAAGACTCTTCTTTGGTTTAGGCTTTAAGGGCCAATTGTTGAGTGGAGGACTGTCCTTTAATCATTTTCCCCAAAGCTTGGGGCCTAGGCCCCATATTGTTGTTGTCCCGACAAGAATTCACGAGTTAAGAAGTCAGGTACTCAGTTATTAATATCTTTAATGAATTCAATATTAAAATATAAAATACTGAATATAGACTGCCATCTGGCCAAAATTTGTTTTGAAGCAATATTCTTAACATCTTTTTCCAAAACATGTTTTGCTGATTTACAATCAACTTTTAAAAGAAATTTTTGATTTAGTAAGTCATCTTGAAATTTTTTTATACACAAGACAACAAATAAACTATCTTTTTAAGTGTATTGTAATTAATTTGTGATTGTGACCATGTCCAAATGTAAACCTAACAATTTATTCATGTGACTCTGGGGAAATTTTTTGTAACAAGATACCTCCATACCCAATTTCAGAAGCATCGGTTTGGATAATTTTAAAAGAATTATTAGTAAGGATGATAAGATAAGGAAGTGTCTTAACATGTGACTTAATTCTTTTAATTAAATCAGATGGATAGTTGTCCATGGAGGGAGATTCTTTTTAAGCCTGTCAAAGAGAGGCTTACAGTCAATTCTCATTTTATCGTAAGAATCATATATGTAATTTAAAGAGCCTAGAAATCTTTGCAACTGTGTTTTATCTAGGATTTCATTAGAGAAATTGTCAGCAAATTGTATTACCCTATCAATTGGTTTGATATAGAATGGTGTATCTCAAATCCTAAAAATCTAACCTTAGATTGAAATAACCTAATTTTACTTGCAGAGATAACTAAACCTTTTGATTTATTATCTTAATAAATGATTCAACATGTCTCCAATGTTGTTATATTATTTTAGAGAAAATGAGTACATCATCAATGTAAACAATCGAGAAATCAGTAAATCGATTAAAAATTTTATTCATTATATTTTGAAATTCATTGGGAGCGTTTTTAAGACCAATGAGCGTTACATTCCATTCGTAATGGCAAATAATGTTATGAATGTAGTTTTATACTTATTATTTTCATTTATCAGGATTTGCCAAAATCTATATTTCATGTCAAACTTAGAGAATATCACTGCATCTCCAAATCTATTTATCAGATCCCTTTTGTTTGGTATTGGATATCTTATCCATTCCAAAATATTATTAAGGTGCTTATAATTGATTACTAAACGGGGAACTTCTCGTTCAATTTCACTGACCTTTGGACATAAAAGGCCGAACAGGACCAAGGAGACTTGTGCTCCTTCTAATGGTATTTTTACTGAAAAGTTCTGTAATTTCCTTTTTACAAAACTCAAGCATCTCAAAATTCATCTGAATTGGCCTTGCCTTTGTTGAAATTTTTTTTCATCAAATCCCTTAATATAAGGCAGACTGACAATATGTTGCTTCATGTGCCAGAAAGCATTAGGAATATCATAACATAATTCTTTAAATATTCTTTGTTCAAGTATTTTAATTTTGTTTTGAAGAGTAGGGCTTTGAAGTTGTTCTTCAATTCTATTGAATCTTAGTTCATCTTGTAAAAAACATAATTGTTTTTCCTTACAAGAAATAAGATTTATGGAATTAGAAATAGATTTTTCTTTTAAAGTCTTTAATTTTTTATTGTGAGGAAAAGAAAGAAATTTAATTTGTAGAGGTTTATTCATGACATGAGTCATTATACCATCATACTCTGTTGAAAATGGATATAGCAGAGCAATAAATGGTGAACCCAAAATAATTTTATCAGTCATGTTTTTTACTAGGACCAAATGATGTTTTAAACATACATTGTCTTGACAAATATGGATTGTGGATATTTCATAATTGATATGCATACGAGTTCATTGGCAGAGGACAAAGATTCCCTTATCTTCTTAAAGTACTTGGTTGGAACTAGTTCTTCTTACATATAATTTAAATCTGCTCTAGAATAAACAAAAGCCATTGTTGTGAAATCAAAATCTTGAATAATTATCCTAACCATTATATGCCATTTTTTTTTATTTTTATGTGATTAAGTATTTGGATGAAATTTTCATCATCTTAACAGTTAATAGGTTCTTCAACCTCATTATCAGAAATTAGTAATTTACTAGATTCATTAAATTCTTGTTTATTAATTAGATTATCTATTTTTAAAAGGTTCAATTCTTCCTTTATTTATGTGTTAGAATTTCTTAATTCTTTTATTTCTATTTTAATATTTTGAATTTCTTTTTGAAGTTCCTGTGAAGTAATTTCCTTTCCTCTCCCTTTTATCCTATTGAAATTTTCAAGGGTTTGCGAAAGGCTTGCAGTGTTGCTATTATTAGACTTAGTATTTCTTTTTTCAGAATGACCTTTTTAAGTCTTTCTTTTAATTCTGGATTTTCAATTTTGCTAATTAAATCTAACAAGAGGATTTTCTGTTCTTCATTTTTATTTAAGACATTAATTTTTTGACAACAACTATCCCTACACCCCATAGTGATCTTAGGAGAATTATCGTCAGAACTTGAGAATTTAGTTTCAGAGGATTCAAGGGTTTCATAATCTCCTAAATCTTCACTATTACTTTCATAATAATCCATTGTTTCTAAGCAATTCCTGTTTATCTTCTTCAGAAACTTTTATTTGACTGATTTTATTCTTAACTTGACAGGTGTTAGAAAGATGACCTTTCTGACCACATTTAAAACATGTAATATTTCTTTTATCAAATTTTTTATTAATTTTTTTTTTCTGGAATAATTTTTATTCCTAAAGAAATGTTTATCAAAATTTTTATTCTTATAAAAGTTTTGATCAAAATTTTTATTCTTATAAAAGTTTTGATCAAAACTTTTATTCTTATAAAAGTTTTTCCTATAGGACTTGTAAGACCTTCTAGGGCTTGAGTGGAAATTTTTCTTATTTTTCTAAGAAGAGGCAATAGAGGGTAAATCATATTGCTCACAAAAATTACCTAATTCATATTTAGCATATTTACTTTCTTTTTTAATTTGTTTTTGATTTTCATATCAACACAAATATTTAATCCTTCCTTTTGTATTATAGTAATTATTGTTCCATAGGTTAGACTATCATAATCTATATTACCTAGGTCATTAGTAAGGACTATTCTTATTTTGTGTGCAAATAGATTGGGTAATCTAATAATAATTTTTTCTTTCTAAAATGGTTGATTACTATCATCCCTTGACATAAATCTGGATAAAAATGTAGTTTTATACCAATTAAAATAACTTAAGGTTGGACATCTAAGATTGATTAATTGATCATGAATATGTGAAGTAATATTACTTGACGTGCCAATGAAATGTTCAATTATTGTATAAACGAGTGTATTAATTCCATCAGGTATTGCTGCCTGATTTTCTCCAATAATTTGGTTTCCTTCAGCATAAATCTTTACTGCTGAAAGAATGATAATTTTGAATTTTTCTATGAGATATTTTTCCCACCAGGAATGGAGCATTCTTGTGAATCCTGTGACTAGAAGATTTATTACCTCTTCATGAAGTAAATTGTGGTTGGTAATGTAGATGTTAGCTACCATTGCCATGTGTTGTAATTTATTAAAGACTTCCTGTTCAGAAAGACCATCAATATTTCATTCATATAATTTTCTGCAGAAACATAAATTGATCAACAAGAAAAGATTCAGTAATTTGAATGTCAGGCAATATGAGTTTCTTATGCCATTTTCTTTCTAATTTATTAATTTTTAAATTCTTAAATATTTTTTCAATATTGTTAATATTTGAAAATTCACTTATTGTAGATGATTCATATGTTGATTCTGACCTATGACTTTCTGAATTTGAATTATCGTCTTGGTTAATTACTTTCAATTCTTGAAATATTTCACTAATTTTTTTCAGACTTAGTTTCAAATTTTGAACTACTATCTTGATTAACAATCCTAACAGAAGAAAACGATTCAATAAATTTATTTTTTAATTTATGAATCATTTTATTAATTGGGACAATTTTTAAAGTGGTTTTGTCTGAAAGATTTATTAAGGATTTTTCTTTAATGGATTCATTAGGTTTAGGTTCATTAAGAACATCAACCTTATTCTCGATTTTGTCTAATTATTTACCTATTGTAATTAGATTCTGGTTAGTATAATTGAGTTGTTTAACTATTTTTTTGTTTGGTTCCTCTTCCTCTGTAATTTTGAAAGGAGAAGCAGTGAATAAATAATTTTAATGATTAATCATTATTTTTTTAGGAGGAGGATAACTAGTAGATACTACACTAGAATCTTCCTTAACCCATTTATACTTTAAATTACTTAGATATTTTTCTCATAAATATCTTCAATATAATCAAGGAAAAATATATCAATTCTAAAATTTTCTTTAATCCATATTATATGAATCTCTGAACATATTACGTTTTTCTAAATTGGCTGAGTTGTCATTGTGTTGGATTAGACTTTCCCAATCTGATTTATATTCTTGACTCAGGGTTCTTATATTCAGGACTAAGAGTTGAGGATTAACTGGATGAAAGTTTCCTTGGAAATCCAATTTAGTAAGTGCTTCAACTTCGTCAGAATGTTCAGACTCATTATCAAAAGCTGGTTGATTAACTCGGAAACTTGCGGCTATGCCTTTAAATCTTAAAATTTTTTTATTCTTGTTCTAATTGTTGAATCCTAATATCTTGATCATTATTAATAGATGATCTAGAAAAGAAATTCCTAGGGGTACTAGCCTGACTATACTCCCTAATTTGCGGACTAGAACTAGAAGATTATTGAAAGTTAATTTTAACAGTATCATTCATGTACTGCTGGATGTAATCTACATCTGCAACTGATCTTTGAATTGGAGTAGGTTGACTCTCATTAGTTAAAAACCAATTTGAAGGTAAATTAATATCAGACCACCTAACTATTTTAGAAACCTAATATTAGCATTATTTTGACTAGATTGGATCAATAGGGTTTGATTCTTTGGACTCCTAATGATAACTGGGAAATTCATATTTATTTTGGTAACTTTGTAATGAATTCTAAATATTAAAGCTAGGGGTTGGGTGCCTTCTAGGACCAATTGATAACCACTAGCTTTAATATTCAAAGTTAAAGATTTTAAAATATGGGGATCTGTTAAACTAATAGACAAATTTGAAAAACAATCAAAATGGATTGGACCATTATAAAGTAAGGATTCAATTAATCCTAAAATACTATCATTAAAGTTTGTAAATATTGCATCTCGCAAGGCTAACAAGACAGAGGTATTTAGGCCTCTTCTCGTGAGTCGTTTAACTCAAATCTGGACTAAACCAAAATGAAGGAAATTATATCATTATTGAATATGATGCTTTATTGTATAAGAGGAAAGTAATTGATAAGTTTCATGCTCTTTCCCAAGAGCATATATTTTTTTCAATTATTTTAACATGATGCTGAGGTTTGAAGGAAGTAACATACCATGTTGATTTATAAATATTTTTATTAAAAATTTTAGATATATTCCATACCCTATGATCTACTTGATCATCTGTTAATTCAATATATTCATCATTTATTATGTCAGGTATTGAGGTTATTGTAAACCTATTACTACTAGAAGAATTACTTCTAAATAATCTACTCATGGCTCAACTACCTAAATTATTCTTATTATTGAGAATTTCATATTTTATTTTTTTGTTACTAACCTTGTGGTGACTATACAACCTCCTATTAGGCTTCACTTTTCTCCCTTTCGCCTCTATAACCACTTTACCCTTGAAATTTATGTATCTAAAAAGTCTTACCTAGGTCCTTGAAGCTAACCAAATACAAGCTGATAGCTCAGCCTCTGATAAACAGATATATTAGATAAACAAATAATACAAAAAAATAATCAATTGTAAGAATAACCATCCACTTAGGTGGAGAGTGAGATTAATTATAAGTAATTATTCAAATAAGTAAATAAGTAACAATAATATCAATAACCAACCATTATAGACGGTGAACAGATTAATTATGCAGAAATTGAAGTAAAAACAGTAAATGAACAGTATTATCCCTACCATATCTTTTGAACTTTAATTTCAAAAGATAAAATAGAAAAAATAGAGAATTATCTTTTAAATATCTGATACCATATCTTTTGAGCTTTAATTTATCTTTTATCGTTTAAAATCCAAAATCTAAAATTCAAAATTTTAAAGATAAAAGATGAGATTAAGGTTTTTACGAAATATCAAGGAGTTTCTTAAACCCTAATTATTATCGCTTAGGGTTCTAAACCCTAATTTATCTTTTATCGCTTGAATACCGGTTTCCTGTAATCTTTCTTTAATGATATCATTTTTTCTTGACAAAAAAATGAACTATTTATGTTATATAACCCGCATAATGGTGTACATATGATTTGTAAGCTTTAAGGACAAAAGTGATAAATTAAAACTTATATGACTAAATGGAAGAATAATAATTAACACATACTATTTTTTGGTGTACATGCAAAGAGAATGAACTCTTTAAAGCCAAGATCAAATTAATTGAAGGTACTTTTTTGTAATTGGTTAATTCACGGACTCAAACGTGATGACACTATACTTTATTTTCTAATTCCATTTGATTGTGGAATAATGCATATACTATAAAATTATTTAAGTGGTTTTAATAGAACAAGTAGGAATCAGATTGGCAAGACTAATTAGCATAAATGATTATCTCTTATTTTCAAATTTATAATTTTGATACAGAATGTATAAATTATCAAAAACTTAATTAAATTTACAAAATATTAATCTTGTTATCTTCAAATGCATAATATGTGTGAGCGCGATAAGGATCCACGAAACAATTACAGTCCTAATCACAATTTCTACCCATCGCGTTCGAAGAATATATATAATACGGACAATATATTTTTCTTAAGGTTAATTTAGTTATATAGTTTGAATTTTATCAATTCAACCGTAAATTTATAAAGATTCAGGAATTACCACATTTTGCAACATTTGTTAAATATTGTTAATATTGTTTCTTAATTACTAATAATTAAATAATTTATAGTCTAAATTACGAAATCAAAACTATGGAGGCCGAATTGGCAACAAACACATTCTACAACGTGTTCCACAAAAGTATGTACAAATTTTTTTATGGTAATTGTTTGGACAGTACCATATTAGAGGTTTGGTTCGTACGATCTAAATATGATTGTTATATTTGATTATTTATGATAATCTATTAAATGATGCGTGGTAATTTAAGATCGTTATGATTGGTTTAAGTTAATTTTTGTTACAATTTTGTGTAAATAACTAAAAATTACTTAAATGCCATTCAATTGTTTTATGCAAAAAAAATCTACGTACAATTTTGACATTAATTTTAATTATGTTTAGATAATTTTTTAATTATGTTTGATTAATGTTTAATAAATTAATAATGTTAGACTAAACTTTAGTAAAATAAATTTTAATTAAATTAATAAAATGAGAGAGACATCGAAAGAAAAAAAATGATATTAACTTTATTTCATATGAGGGTACAGAAGTAATTTTATTTAATATTAAAATTGCAATTATATTTTAAATTAGGATTGCTCCCAATTTAACTACCTCTGTAAAGGATTTTCCTGCTAATTAAAGATTACAGAGGAAAGTACTGATAAAAATAAACTTGCGTGAGTATTAATCAGATGAATGGATGTTTCATGAGTAAGAACTTGTAGGGAGTAAATGCACTGTGTCATATATGTATGAATTATTTCGTATATCTTTTCATTAAATACATTAGCCTTATATAGGCTTAAATTGTATGGGTTATATTAAAATAATTAATATAATAGGAGGCACTCATTATGCCTGGGGTTTACACCCGTTTGTGGGATCATCCTACTTGGATATGAGTCTCTTTCTTTTTCTCATTTCTTATCCGTCTCGCTCAGCCGTTAATAATGCACAGCCACTTGAGGATTTCTTGTGGTTCAGAGCCAATAAGTCACATCCACTTGGTGTCCTGTCAATCTGTCTTATCTGGGTCACTCAACTTACTCAATCAATTACGGTCACTTGTTTGTTGGTCTGAACCCACTTTTCCTATTCTGATGTTCTTTCCTATCCTTAAAGCGATGGTCCCCGTTCTTGAGATGATGATCTCCCGTTTGTAAAGTGATGACCCTTGTTCCTGAAACGATGATCCCCCGTTTCTGAAGTGGTGATTCCCCATTCTTAAGGTGATGATCCGTTTATGAGTGTCTCATGACTTCATTCCATAACTTGTTTATGTTTTTCTACTGCTTTCCGTGAGCCCTAGGTAGGTCCCATTTATCCACGTGACAATGAATATTTTTTTACTTGTTCAACCTCAAAAGATAGGATTATATGTAAACTATGATTGTATTCAAATTTAAAGATTATTCGAAACAAAAATGATAATTCAGTTACAAGAGAATTATAATATGATTATAAAGGAGGATAGTGCGAACCATAAAGAAAGAAAAATAAAAAAAATCTCTTTCCTCACATTACTCTCTCTCGAGTCGTACATTCACAATATTTAGAATTAACGGCCAAAATGTAGATGAGATCAACGCTTTCTCTACAAATTTTCTAGAACAATTTAATCCTTTGAATTTTTAAGTTTGATAGCGGTCAAGTCTTTCTCTAAAAACACGCGAGATTTTTTTTGACAAATTCGAAACAAGGGGATTTGAGCTTAGGACTTCCACTTTAAAGGAGGAGAGATGAGGTTACTGGTTACCAGTAAGTTATGTTCTTGACCAAACATATGAGAGTCATGGTTTTTTAAAGTTACGCAAAATATGAGATCTCATGTTCAATCTAAATCATTGAGATCAAATTTCAATGGTTGAGATCGTCTTAACAAAAACAAAAAAATTAACAAAAATAAAAAAATCACATCCAAGTTTTTTTTTTCAAAATTTGTGTTGAACTTATATGAATCGTTGAGATCTCAGTTAACAGTCTAAGTTTGACTGACATCAGAACTACATGACCCTCTGAAATCACAATCATTACTCAACCAGTAAATCTATAATACATAAAAATGAAAGAATATGATAATTATTTTTGGACAATTATCACGCATATTTCTCAAAATACCTATTATTCATATATTTCTCAAAATAACTTTATAATGTACACATGTAACTTAATAATTAGATGCTTTAAATTATAATAAATTGATCAAAAAAGGATTTATTTTTAGATTCACTCATCATGAATGAAAGAGATAATTCAATTTAAGTTATTGAGACAAATATATATTACTAACTTATAGAGAAAAATTAATTATCTCTATAAAACTTAAAAAATAAGATTTTAAATGTAATGCACTTATAATTATCTCTATAAAACTTAAAAAATAAGATTTTAAATATAATGCGATTATAACACGATTTAGTAATTTTAATTTTATTATATTTTATATGTTAGTATAATTAGTATGTTATATAAATATAATTACACAAAATCTGCAAACATAAATACAATTTATTTTCGCATTATTCTACTATATGCTATTAAATTCGTTTTTATGGAAACATAATGTTCTACAAACTTATAGTTGAAATATAAACAAAAACATGGTTTTCCTCACATAAAATGCAAATATAGAGCGAAATATATTTTATTTTAAATTCATATAAATATAACTTGATTATAAGTTATACTTTTAGCTATAAATATTTTAATTACATGTGCATTGCATGTGTTTATTTGTTGGATCGAGTTTTAAAAATTTGAGGAAAAATCATTGAATCACGAACGGTTCGTGGGTGGAATATCAATTTTTTTTACATAAACCAATTTAACCATATTAAATATTAAAACCATACATCCGATTATGCATAAAAAGTTAAACATATTTATACTTTCCTTGTAATGGAGAAATTCTGGTTTGGTGGAATCTCTTATCCGTCTCGTGTTGTTCGTTCTTCGTAGAACTCGAATCTGTCTTCATACCAACAACCACTCGTAGGATTCAGAAGTATATCTCGCAAGGATGTCGTTAGAAATTGAGTGTGAGCTCTCAAAATAACTGAGGAAGAAAAATCAAAATTTACTCTTCCTCTGGTGATTTCGGCGGCAATAGTAGGAGGGGGGAGAGAGAACCCTTTTTTCTACTATGTGTGTTTAGGGTTATGTCAACACACTTGCGGAGACAATCCTAATGTCATCCCTTATATAATAATTTTGAAATTTTCACATATACCCCATATATGTGTAATTTCTTAAATTCATCTCCATAATCTATAATTGCCGAAAATTACATCTCCCATTAAAGTCAATATTGTGTCTAAATTCATCAATCTAAAATTGATAAATTAAATTGATCTTCATCAATTAATTCATTAATTTATCTTATTTACTAATTATAAAATAATTATAAAATAACTAATTAATTAATTTGAACATTAATTACTTAGTTGTCACTAATTAAGTGACAACACACATCACATATGGGTTCGGGAAATACACCTTGACTGAAAACACATTTTTGTCCAACAGATGTTGTTTCTTCTATTTCTATCCTCATAAGCTAATCCTGAGATTGAATGGACTCACACGAATAAAGCTATAGTATTCAAATATCCAGTGAATTTATCTCTATAAATTTCTGACCTATTTAATCCTGACATCGTATGACTCCACTATAAATTCGATGCCGAATAAACTCTCAATTCATGCGCGATTTTATGTTGGTACAAATAAATACTTTTATTTCACGGTCCACAGGATATTTTAACATATTACCCTTCGTGAATATCAGTAACAAGAGCGAGATATAAAATTATCATTTTACCCCTCTTGTTATTATCTCCTTAACTCTTTTATTGATTGTGAATAAGAAAGCCATAAGAGTGAATTGTCTCATACAATTCTCCTTGTCTTATTCAATGATACATTTCATCGAGTATCTAGCCAGATTAATTTATTCACACATCCATCAATAAAGCAAATGTGATATTGTTGCATTTCGCAATCTAACCAGAATTTTCATATCCGTGAATCAATTAACTCCAACATAGTTGAATTATGATCCCAACAATCGATGTATTGTCCGGCAATTCAAACTCACTCCTTTGATGTATCAAAGATCGTAACTAACTAGGTCAAGTTTCGTATTCACCTCAGAATTACGGTAATTATGAAAATACTCTTAAGGTGTAACAATTCAATTTAGAGCTAGATAAACGGTTTTACTCCAAACTAATTTGTAATTGGTCTACTCAACATATTTCATAACATGCGCCATGTCAATTGTTAGAGTCTCCACTCCCATGTCCTGAGACTGACATCCTTTGATTCAACCTAACAGTCATAACCAGACTCGATTACCCAGTCCGATCCTAAGACTGTGAATAACGTTCTGAACTATTTTATAAGAGTTTGTTTGGAGGACCCATCATTTTTTACTCTTCTTACATTGACAATAGTTCTAGGATTTGAGTAAATTATAAACACACTTTAATTAATAGAAAAATTTTCATTCATTCATTAAATTTAGTAACTCAAAATGTCTGAGAAATAACTAAATACTAATAAATTGTTATCACACTATATTTTATGGACATAATCCCAACATTATTTTCTAGGGTTAAGAAGTTATACTGAAGTCACAATCAAGTTTCAAAATAAAAGTGTCCAATAACCTAAAGATGTGGGATACAAGATACAAATCATCATCTTCTTCTCCTACATTCTCCAAGAAAACTTTCATCTTCAAAAATCTCCTTCTCATCTCTCCGGTGGATTTTATTTCTCCTTATTGTCTCTCAATCACCCATTTCGTAGTTTCTATCATTACTTCGAATCAAAGATATGATTTTAGGTTTCCATGTCTGAGTTTGGGGTAAATTCATGTTTGAGTGATTTCAATCACTTCCCCGGTTCTCTAATTTATATGTCCTCCCGTTTTTATGAGTTTTTATTTGTATTTGTTATTCAAAGTGAAGAAGAATCGAAAGTGAATTATTCTAGGTTTGGGTTGATAGCAATTTGTTACATGGATTTCTTGTGTTGTTTTATGGTTATGGTGATTTTATTTTTCTTTGAAAGGAAGAAATGTTAAATTTTTACACGCTTTTACAACTGAAAATATATGTTTCAGCTATAAGGGAAACATGTGTGGATTCTACTCAAATCAAAACAGAGCATGTTTAGCCTAAAATCATGACAAATATTCGGTCATCAATTCCATTCTTGTAACTGATTCTATTCTTGTATTATCTAGCTGTCTATTGTAACTGTAGCACAATTCTAGCATTACCGTATATGTATTTCCTAAATTAGTTTCTCTCATTCTTGTATATAACAACATAGAATCTCTATCAATAAAGGTGTGGGAACATATTCATTGAAACCTCTGCAGTGCATATCTTTTATATGGTATCAGAGCAGCCGATCTCCACCGAGCCACCGATCCAAGTAACTACAATGTCTTCCTCCTCCGAACCAACTCCCAATTTTAATCTCAACACCCAACCCCCTTCCGCATCCGAAAAACCCCTTATCGCTCTCAACATCACTGCCCAAATCAATGAAAAATTAACTCCCTCCACTTTCCTCAATGGCGTGCTCAATTTGAAGCACTTCTTATTGGTTATGACCTCCTCAACTATGTTGAAGGCACCTTTCGGTGTCCCTCTTCAGATGGCACCCCGACTGAAGAACTGCGCAAGACCCACTGGGTCCGACAGGATAAGCTTATCCTGAGTGCGATTTTAGCCTCTACCTCTCCGTCCATCACACCCCTCATTGCTACAGCTAAATCCTCCCATGAAGCTTGGAAAAAGCTCACTCATCTTTATGCTAGCCGATCTCGAACTCGTGCAATGCAGTTAAAGGAGGAACTTACCTTAATCCAGCGTGGAAATAGGACCATCACCGAATATCTCCATGCTATGAAGACTCTAGTCGATGAACTCGCCATCATAGATCATTCAATTTCGGATGATGACCTAACCCTTTATATGTTAAATGGTTTAGGTCCAGATTTTCGGGAGATTGCAGCGCCGATTCGTGCCCACGAGTCATCTCTGACTTTTGAGGAGTTGCACGACCTGCTGGTAAGCCTAATAACTCTACTCGGCGCTATCAGCCCAAGTGCCAACTGTGTGATCAGTTGGGCCACATTGCCAAGGCATGTCCTCAGTTTCATTCACAGAATGTCTCTATCAATTGTGTGCCACTTCTACGGGAAAAGATAAAAATTGGCTACTTGATTCCGTCGCTTCTCATAATATCACGGGTGATCTTTCCAATTTATCTATTCATTCCGAATATGATGGAACTGACGAAGTAATTCTCGGTGATGGTTCAGGTTTGGCTGTCTCACACATTGGTTCTTTGGCTTTACACTCTCCGCACCGAACATTTACATTACGTGATACTCTTTATGTTCCCAATCTTTGCAAAAACTTAATTTCTGTGCATCATCTCACCAAACAAAATAATGTCTTTATTGAATTTCATCCCTTTTCATTTTTTGTGAAGGACAAGATCACGGGGGCGATCCTACTAAAAGGAGCATGTAACAATGGCATCTACACGTTCCCGGAATCATTGGCGGTATCCAAAAAGGTTGCTAATGTGCATTAAAGGACCTCCATTGATGGATGGCACAAGCGTCTTGGGCATCCTTCTCTTAAAATTGTCCATCATCTTGTTAAGAATTTTTCTCTTCCTATTTCCTCGCATAAAAATTTGTCTTCTTTATGTCATTCATGCTCTATTAATAAAGCACATCAAGAACCTTTTCGTGTCACAAGTCTCCATAGTCATGAGCCCTTTGAACTTATTTACACGGATGTGTGGGGACCCGCTAGTTATACTGGGATTGATGGATCACGATATTACCTTATTTTTGTTGATCATTATACAAAATATATATGGTTTTATCCCATGACAACTAAATCCGGTGTTTCTACAATTTTTCCGCACTTCAAAAAATTCGTTGAAACCCGCTTTCAAAAATCCATCAAAACAATATATTCGGATAATGGAGGTGAGTTTATTGCTTTAAAATCATATCTCTTACTTCATGGTATAACTCACCTCACCACTGCCCCTCATACTCCACAACAAAATGGTGTCTCTGAACGTCGTCATCGTCATCTAGTTGAAACGGGCCTCACCCTCCTCTATGATGCAAATCTTGATTTTTCGTACTGGCCCCACGCTTTTCAAACAGCCTCTTATCTCATAAACTGACAACCCACGTCTCTCCTAAAAAACAAATCACCTTTTGAAGCTCTTTTT
Organism: Datisca glomerata; assembly: GCA_003255025.1. Classification (NCBI taxonomy): domain Eukaryota; kingdom Viridiplantae; phylum Streptophyta; class Magnoliopsida; order Cucurbitales; family Datiscaceae; genus Datisca; species Datisca glomerata. The sequence goes on from QANY01010607.1 coordinate 1,165,326, forward strand.
GGTCAATCACCAAATTATTTAAAATTTAAAAAATTTGGGTGTATTTGTTATCCTTTCACAAGGGCCTATAACTCAAACAAAATGCAGCCCAAATCCAAAGCCTGTATCTATCTCGGCTATTCACCAACTCAAAATGGCTACAAGTGTTTTGAGCCCCAAACAAAAAAGTGCTTCATCTCTCGCCACGTGTTATTTGATGAAAACCAAAATCACTTCAGCCAATCCTCACCTGTGCCTTCCGAGCTCACTCCGCACCTTTGAGACCCTCATCAACTGCTCTCTCTTCACTTCGGTGCCCAGCCGACTGCAATGCCCTCCTCAACGGTTTCCAACGCACCAGCACCCTCGCTGCATCCGGAAGGTTCACCTGCCATCGTTGCATCCTCCCCAGGTAATTTCGCACCCTCTGCTCCTTTAATTTCTGCTTCCTTGCAAGCTGTAGATCCCAACACCACCCATCCGAATACACCTCCAGGTGGCAATCGGACTGGGTCTTTACCAGATTTTCCGATGTCTTTTTCACATGATCCAAATTCCCTTCTTTCTAATCCTCTCCCCAATCCGAATCTTACAAACCCTAACCCAACAAATCCTCAACCTCAACGCACTCACACCATGACCACAAGATCAATGAACCAGGTTTTTAAACCTAAACAAATCCACACCGTGTCAAAGCATTCTCTCCCTTAAACCATTGAACCAACAAGTGTGAGCCAAGCCATTTCTCAACCTCACTGGCGTGAGGCCATGTCCACAGAGCTCACTGCCTTGATGAAACATGGGACTTGGGACCTCGTTTTACCCACTTCTGACTATAAACCCGTGGGAGTGTAAGTGGATATTTCAGGTAAAAAGGAAAGCTGATGGTTCTGTTGATAAATTCAAAGCCAGACTCGTGGCTAAGGGCTACAATCAACGTCCTGGTGTTGATTACACAGAGACCTTTAGCCCTGTAGTTAAACCAGCTACTATTAGAGCTGTATTATCTATTGCAGTGATGAATGGATGGGATTTGAGGCAAATGGACGTTAATAATGCTTTTCTAAATGGTGCCTTAACTGAAACTGTTTTATGGCACAACCTCCGGGATTCAAAGACCTGTCCAAACCCTATCATGTGTGCATACTCAAAAAGGCTATCTATGGGCTTAAACAAGCCCCACGGGCTTGGTACATTGCCCTCAAAACTGCCATTCTTCAACTAGGATTTCGAAACTCCAAGGCAGACTCTTCTCTCTTCATCTATGGCCACGGCTCCACTCTTTGCTACCTTTTAGTGTATGTTGATGATCTTATCATCACAGGAAATAATTCATCTCTCATGACCTCCATTATCAAACAGTTGGGTGACATGTTTTCTCTTAAGGATATGGGTTCCCTTCATTTTTTCTTGGAGATTGAAGTCATTCCTACCAGAGCATGGTTATTTCTCTCACAACATAAATACATACGTGAGCTGTTAGACACTACAAGTATGAGTGGTGCGAAAGATGTCTCAACCCCTCTCTCCACCACCCAACCTCTCCAACTGATTGATGGCACGGCTGCTGTGGACAGCTCTGAGTTTCGTCGAATAATTGGTAGTCTTCAATATTTGTCCTTGAAACGTCCCGATATCTCTTTTGCAGTCAACAAACTCTCTCAATTTATGCACAAGCTAACTGCAAATCACTGGACAGCAACCAAACGGCTCCTCCGCTACTTAAAACAAACCATCTTTTATGGTATTCAGATCCACAAAGCTAGACCTTCTGTACTAAGGACATACTCCGATGCCGATTGGGCTGGAAATATGGATGACCGCACGTCAATTTCTGCTTACATCAGTTTCTTGGGTCCTAATCCAATTTCTTGGAGCTCCAAGAAACAACGTGCAGTTGCAAGATCCTCAACCGAGGCTGAATACTGGGCACTAGCTAATGCGGCTTCTGAGACAATATGGTTGTCTACCCTTTTCAAAGAACTTCAACTTCCACTCAAAGACTCTCCTCATTTGTTATGTGATAATATTGGAGCCACATATCTAAGTTTTAACCCAGTCGATCATTCGCGCATGAAACACATTCAAATCGATCTTCACTTTGTGCGTGACTTAGTCCAAAAAGGAAGCCTTCAAGTCAGACATGTACACACTCAAGACCAGCTAGCTGAACTTCTCACCAAGCCACTGTCAAAGCCGCGTACAGAATTGCTGCGTACCAAGATTGGTCTTGCCGATGGAAGCCCAATCTTGCGGGGGCGTATAAGGGAAACATGCGTGGATTCTACTCAAATCAAAACAGAGCATGTTTAGCCTAAAATCATGACAAATATTCGGTCATCAATTTCATTCTTGTAACTGATTCTATTCTTGTATTATCTAGCTGTCTATTGTAACTGTAACACAATTCTAACATTACCGTATATGTATTTTCTAAATTAGTTTCTCTCATTCTTGTATTTAACAACATAGAATCTCTATCAATAAAGGTGTGAGAACATATTAATTGAAACCTCTACGGTGCATATCTTTTATATCAGCGACTTTATTTGGAGTTGCTTGTTTGGATTATGTTGGTTTGATGTGTTTTATCTCTTCTGGAAAAAAGACTAAAATCGGCATCATTATAAACTTCGGTTCTCAACTAAAAATGCAAGCCTGTAAACACGTCAATTCAGCATACACTAAAAATGCAAGCCTGTTTTATTTTTTTGCCTTTTTGTAAACACGTCATACCCCTTGGGAAATCCTAACGTACATACCCTTCCTGTTCTGACAGACAAGAGGTGATACCGGAGGGATACCGGAGTCTCTTACCTAAATTGAATTGAAGAGGAATAGTTTGTTAATCATGCGAGTCCCCAGCGGTTTACCCCTGTGCTTTGCGAGGGATTTTTGTAATTAAACTGTCACTGTCTGTTTAGAATTTGTATGTTTCAAAGAATCTTCTTCCCTACCTTCCTTTCACTTTCCTTCTCTTTTCCCACCTTTTCGATCCAACGATGCAGCACGCACCACCTCTTTATAATAGCTTTTTAATCTTTCGTCCTTTACTAAACCCCAACATTTCACCAAAGACAATCAAATTCTGCATTTGGGTATCGATGAAACTCAGAAGCAGACGAAATTTCGAAAAAATAGAACGATTTTGTTTTGGGCCTTCTTGTTTTGAGTGATTTGTGAAGTTCATCAATGGCTGGAATGTTAGCAGGTGTGGAATGTGCTAGAAGAAGACGATTTCATCAGAGTGTGGCATCGACTGAAGCTCAGATTCAGGCAGCTTATGGCTCAACAAGAAGATCCTCTTTATGTTTATATACAAGCAACCATGAAAACCCCCTTGCCTCTATCTCTTCTTCAACGGTCTCTCTCTCTCTCTCTCTCTCTCTCTCTCTCTCTCTCTCTCTCTCTCTCTCTGTCTGGCTTTCTTTTTGGTCATTTTGTTGATAAAGTTTTGATTTTGATTGGGAAAATGGAAACCCCAGAAAAGAAGAATGGTAGAGGAGGACGAGAAGCTTGGTGGGGTAGCCAGAGAAGCCAAGGAGAGATTGGATGAGAAGTTTAGAGGTCAAAGAGAATCAGAAATTAGAAGGTAAGACAGCAGATTTATTAGATTCAGAATTTTCTGTTTTCCAAAATTAGACACTTTCCTGTTTCGTCATTATTACTGATCTCTAAAGTGGTCTGCATATACTTTAATTGAAATTTAGAAACTTAACTCTCTTGTAAAAATTAAGAAACATATACTGTATCATTATTTTTTTGGTGCAAAGTTTCTACTTTGGAAAAATTAATCTTACAGTATGCTCAAGTGGTAAATTCTTGGATTTGGAGGTTTCTTCTTCATGTCTAATTTTCAATTTTACTGAGTGTGAACAATAATCTAGACACTCACGGCGACCAAAAAAACATTAAAAAAGTTACCACAAATGCTAAGAAACCTATTGTGTAAGCCTATCTTATCTAGCCTGAAGAATATAAGTAACAATCTTAAGCTAATATTAAGGCAATTTTTCTTAAGCTACCAGTGAAGGATAATAATTGTATATATATATATATATATATATATATATTCATAGCACAAACTGAGTTAGAATTCCAAGTTTTGATGCCCAACCTGACTATTCATTTAGAGATCATCTAATTTTTCCAAATTTCTTGATCTATCTCTAAAGGGAATACAATGAATGCAGGCCAAAAAACAGAGAGCGGCTAATGGAAACAGGGGAATTGGACACAGAAGTGTTTGGATCAAAGAAGAAAGGGTCAAGAAGAAGGAGGTTCAGTTGGATCAAGTTAAGCTGGAAATCTCTAGACCAAGATGAGTGTGTCATTTGCCTTGATCATTTCAAGGCTGGTGATACCCTCTTGCATCTGCCTTGTGCTCACAGGTTCCATTCACGGTGTTTGCTGCCATGGTTGAACCACAATTCTCTTTGCCCTTACTGCAGAATGAGCATTATCTCTCACTAATTTATTCACTTTTGATTATAGATTATTTAGGCATATTTGTCACAAACAATGAAGACGTTTCTGACTCAATTTAATAGTCTTTTTAAATAGAGAATTGTGTTACTTTATAGCCTTTCCGAGCAAGTTCATGTTTGTTGTGGCGCCATTGTCTCACGCCAATCACTCGCTTTAGAATAGTGATCCTAAAATATTCTAGAGAAATTGGGTGGGAAGACCCTTGGGAAGAAAAATAAAATAAAACTACTGACTTAATTTTTTAAACCAAATTTAATATTTTTATATGAGAAAACAAGATTAAATGACCGTTGTGGTAGATCTTAGTCTAGTGAAATTTTGTGTTAGACTATGATTTAGCATTCTAATGTTAATATTAACATTTATTAGACTATTGTCTAACAAAATATTTTAATTAGATCTAAATCCAGCACTTATTAAATTCTACAGAAAAATTCTAGGTAAAAAAGGAGCTTAGTCATTTTTCCTCTAAAAAAATGACATTTTGTTAAAGACGGTAGGTCCTAATTTTATTTTTCTTTTGCCAATGTTTTTTTTTTAAATTTTTTTCTCAATATTCAAAACTTTTTTTAATACGTAATTTGAAGTCCAAGTGCATTTTCCCTAGATTTAATAAGTTTTTATATCTTTTTTCCCATAATATGAATATATGATTATATTTGTAGTCATATGGCGTGAAAAGGGTCACTCTTCAACGTGGTGGAGACATTTTTTATAGCATGATATCAATGACTTTTGTTGAACCCTCAAACACATTATTGAATCCCCTTCAAAATATTTGTTGAACATCAGAGTACATTAATTAAACTCCTGAGCACTTTTATTAACATATTGTTGAACCCTATGATATCAATGTCTGGAAAACATCCCTGACACTAAAAAAATTTTCCGCATGAAATTGTCAAGTCAACCATTGAGTTTTTAATATCTTGCATTATTGAAATTTCACCATCCCTTTACATTCTTGATGTGTGCATGTCAAAATTTCGCCATCTACTATTGAGATGTGTGCATGTCTCATGATCTAGAGGGTGGGTACTAAGCCTTCGGTATTGAAATTTTGACATCCCTCTTTACATTCATGATGTGTGCATGTCTCATGGTCTAGAGGGTGAGTACTCAAAATAAGCCTTCAATGGCGAATGATGTTGTTACATTCGACATTTCACACGGGTCACACTTTAGTCCCTAACTTTTGAAATATGACACTTATTTTCATGAAATTATAATTGCGATGGATTAGTTCTAGTTTTAAGTTTGGTAAGAAATGCAAGTTAGAATTGAAACCATGTGGTATCACTTGGGGATAAAAAGGACCGACCATATGTCAAACCCATGAACATATAACTCATTACACCCTAAGTTTAAGAATAATTGAGAAGTGTTACTATAAAATGGTGTGATCTCCTCTATTTTGATTAAGATCCTCGACAATTCATCTCTTGAATTTATCTGATAATATCTAGATAGATTTACAGGCAAGAGGTACTCAACTAAGACATCATAAACAAACAAACTTGAAGCATTTATTTAGCAAAATTCGTAATTTGGTATTAAATCCACGTGATGATTAATAAAATGATCTCATTATTTTATAATGTGCAAAATGCATGAAACGGCGCCGGACGACAAGTAGACGAAAATCGAAAGGAAACGACGGCGTCTGATTCCAATTATTATTCACTACGACGCTTTTACTGTTGTAGCCCGACTACGACAACGGCTAGTTTCTTGTGACCGTTTAAGCAAACACAGAAATTCAAACTCCCGAAAGCAACTTCTACAGACCATCTACAATAAAACACAGAAATCTCCAGCAAAAGAATTCCAATTCTTTCTCTCCTTTACAAATCCAAACCTAAGAATCCCAATTGTCAAAAAGAAAGACAAAACAGAAATGGGGTATTCGAATTCCTACCAACCCACATACTACTCTACACTCCACGACTCAATTACCTCTCTCTGCAAAACCATTCTTCCTTTCAGCTTCAAGAAGCGGTCTTTGACAGCGGCCGATCAAAAGCTGTCGAAGCTGCAATCTGATAACCTTAAATGGCAGCAGGATTCTTTCCACCAGATGCTCAACTTGATGGGCCTTCATAAAGAAGGAATTTTGGCTGAATATGAGGTTTCAGCTTTCCGGCTGAATTTATTGGATAAACTTATCGCTTCTCCGCCTCAACAGGAGCAGCCGCTTGTATTAAGAGACAAGCTTCTTTTCCTGCAGGTACGGAATTTTTTTAATTTCATTTTAAAATAATTGAACTTAGCTTGGTATTTATCTGATTTAGTTTTTATTAAATGGATTGAGTTGTTTTTAATGTATAGTGTTATCAACCACACAAACCATTTCAGGATTTGAAATTTAATGAGAAGAGTCTACCATAGCGTTTTAAATTATTCAACCACTTAATTGAAGAAGTTAAAACTTTACATGGTGTAATTGAGAATTTGAATATGCAAAATTTAATGTTGTTAACTTCTCAGGAGCTATTATACGCAAAATGCATAACAGAAGAGGAGTACCACAGTTCAAAGAGGCCATTACTACAGCGTTTAGCAGTTCAAGGAGCTGAAATTGAAGCCAGAGATGTAATCGTCGCAGCACCTACGAGTAAGGACCTGAACGAGAAGCCAGAAGAAGAATGGTCAGTGATTGACTTGAGAGATGAGAAGTCTCTGCTGAAGTCAAACTCTAATTCAAAGCACAAACCAAAGCATCATCCCTCAACCTTGAAGCATATAAAAGAAGCAGCCTCAGTTTTTGGTTTTGTTTCATCGTATAAACCCGGCAAAACCAGAAAAGAGAAGAGCATTTTCGATTCAGCCTCTGCTAAGAGTGAACTTGCTCGTTTTAACGAAAACTCATTAGAAGAAAATCATTTCCAGGGTAATGGAAATGAAACTCAGTCCATTCTCATGGCAGAAAGCTCACCACTACGAAAGGATTCATCGGTTAAGAATGCCGAAAAGGTGAAGAGGAAAGCCTTCAGGACTCTGTTTCAAAGAGAACATAGTGGAAATGAGGGTAAACTTACCCAATCTGGAAAGAAGCAATGGGGGTATGATGGGTTGAAGAAATGGAGGAGTGATGATTCAGATGATGAAACATCTCCTCTGCCTCTTAACGAAAAATCACACAATGTAGCTGCTTATTGGGCTGCAGATTCAGACAGGAATGTCGAAGATAGCATGGATGTGGTGAGAAAAGAATTCAAGAAGGCCAATGTTGGAGAGATAGAAAGATTAAGAAATGCAGCAAGTGAGAAACAGAGTAGAAAATCAATTCAGTGGACTAGATTTGATGATGATGAAGAAGAGAATTGTCACCCTAATCTGTTTGGCAACCAAGATTATTTGGTTCCAAGTAAAAGTTTTCAGAACAACCCTTTCTTAAGCTACACAAACAAGAAATCAGAATCAGTTGTTTTGCAGGATGAGAACCCATTCTGGACCCCACACCACAGCTCTTCATTGCTCATGTAGTGGAAACCAGGGCAGTCTGTCTCTTCTGTTTTTCTGTTGCTGTCAGATTTTAAGGGTCTTGTATGTAATATAACATTCCATATGTACTACTAGTTGCCATCTAATGTATGAGATTTGAAAGAACACTGTCCTTCAAGAAATATTATTCTGTTTGTTTCCATGCTATTGCAAAATAACAGAGTTTTTGGAGTGGCAGGACTGTCAACGTGAAAAATCAACCTCATGCCTTGTGCTTAAAATGCTCATAAATAAGTCTTTCTGCGAAATTGTGCAGAAACAAATTTGTTACATATACAATGAAATCAAGGGTAAGAAGATACTGTGATAGAGTTTACAGGATATGAATTTATCATAAGATTACAAGAAGATACTGTGATATAGAATATGGTATTTATTTTCTTTCATATGTACATTTTCGTTAGACGGGAGAGATCTCTGTGTTAATGGCAGAGTTCTCGCCAAAGCCTTCCCGAACATCTCCTCTACAAAGTGGACATACTCTGTAAAGATCGATTAAGAGAGTCAGAATCAAAATATATATGCGTGAGAAAAAAAGGGGATGATGACGAAAGAAAAAGAGTGAGAAATAACAAACCCGTGTATCTCTTTCAGCCATTTATCCACGCATGACATGTGATACTCATGGTGGCAAGGAAGAATCCGTATCTTGTCGCCTTCCTCGTACTCAGCTAGGCAAATGTAACACCTGTAGAGAGTTTCATATATAATATCGATCCTTCATGAATCGTAGAAACCGAGTTTATCAGTGAGTTACAGAAACTTACTGTTCGTTATCATCCCCTCCATCAAGTGTCTTTCTATGGTTCTTCAGGGGAAAAGAGTCAACAACTGATTCTGGGGCGGGAAGTGAGACCATTGATAGGGCAAGGGACACAGGCTGGCGATGAATTTCATCCAAGACCTTCATTAGCTATTAGGCATTAGCTCTTACAATCTAAAAGTAAGTCCAAAAGAAAAAACCATAATTGTAAAACATTAGCTCTTAAATTCTAAAAGTAAATGTTTAAGCCTTTTCTTTTGCCATATTTTTTTTGTAACAGAAATTGCGATGGATAGACCACCGAGAAAAGAAAAAGTGATATTTGGACATTTGGGATGTTTTTACCGAGATGCGACCTTTTTTTTGCAGCGGAAAAGGCTAGGTTGCCTCACTATAGCAAAAATTTGATGCTATAATCTGTTCTAACACTTGTTAGACCGCAGTCTAGCAAAATATTTTAGCTAAACCATGGTCTAACCAGATTCAACAGAAAATTTCAAATAAAATAAATGGACAACATAGTATCCAAATATCATTTTTAATCAAATGAAACCTCTCTTTTTATAACAAGTGCTATATTCAACTTTCGTGTTGGATAGTAACATAATATCATCTAGTTAGAAACATGAAGTCATGAACGATAATTATCTAGAGATGGAAAAAATTACCTCAAAAAGAGTACCGGCAAGCATGATTATTCGTGATATGCTCACATGAGTACTAGTGTCATCAGTCATCAAGAGTGACTCACAGGAGCATGTACCTTCAGGGTGAAGCCCTGATGGACAATACGAACTTCGCTGACTGTTCTCATTGAGGCCGTTTCTTAGACTTTCCCTAACCTGCACGGCAAACTCAGAAGCAGTTTAGCACATAAAATAACGTCAGTTGCCATGCAAAGAAGAAAAAGCCCTGAGGGACTGTTATTGTTCAAAATATATCACCTCAGATCTTGAGGGTCGTCTTTGTCCATTCGAGCCACGAATTCTACTACCCCGGTATCTCGTAAAATCTCCTCCAGCTTCATCATCAGAAAAATCAGTAGTCAAATCAAGATGCCATCTGTCATGGTGTCCCATATCATCAGCGTCATCCAGTGAGAAAACAAACGTGCGATTAGGAGAGCCACTACGTCTTCTAGAACTACGCCTAGAAAACGCGTCCCAGAAAACTCTTCTGCTATTTCTTTGGGCATCAAGAGAAGTTGTTCCACGGCTACTGCTAGCCAAAATGCTCGAACTGAACCTCACCACATCAACATGAAGTACACTCTCATCACGCTGGCCTTGTACCCTGTTGGAGACAGCAATACCAATACCTGAAGGTATACCCTCGTGAATAGATTCATCTCCTGGCGATTGAATAGGTATATGTGCATTAGAAACGTTAGGAATAGATTCAGAGTCTCCGTTATTGACAGATATTACTTCGTTCTCTAGATTGTCATTGGGAACCCAACTGGAACAAAACTCCCCAACCCGTTGAGGAGCTGAGCTGCTTGGAAGAGTAATACCGGTACGGATCTGAGATATATCCTTGTTTTCCAAAACATTTACAGAAACAGAGTCTAAAGATTGTTGTTCCTTAAATGAAGTACTAGCTGTATCACTATCATTCCTATGAAATTCATCATGAATGTAATCCGTACTTACCTGATGAGTAAGAACTAATTCCTCTCTTACACTTCTCTCACATGAGGTTCCAGGTTCAGAATGTGGGCAAGAAAGATCTGTTCTTTTATTGGACATCAAGGAGGTTTGATCTGTGTAGTCACGAACATCATTACAGACTGGATCACAATATTCTCCAGTCGTCACCTGAAATTGAGCTGGATAATCTTCCATCTACATAAGAAGACTGTCGTCATATTAACACTGATTTAGTCTTAGATGTGAAACGCAAAATCCACAGACACAGAGCAAGATGGACAAGACATTATTAGTACGTTAAAGACCAGATGACCCACGAATGATTCTGGGGATAAGAAATTCATAATCATTTTAACTGGCTGAAAGCATGACTAAGTAGGATTTCACTTTAGGCTATGTTTGGATCTTAGAAATTAGTAGGAAAAGAAAGGAAAATATGTATAATTACATTTCCAATGTTTGGTGTCTTTGGAAAAAACTAAAGTGATATAAATGAATTTTGCTGTACTAAAAATTTCATTTACTTTGTCTCTCTTTCCACTTATTTTTCCTTTCATTCGTCTTTCCTCCATATTTTCCACAATATAAACATAGCCTTACTGATTTCTAAACCACAAGGACATCAATAACCAATTTTATGTTCTTGTTTTCATAGACCAGTAAACCACTCACTTGGTATGCGCTTTATCATTTAAAGATTTAAGGACATATTGAAGCTCCTAGAAAAGATGTGAACTAGTTAATCTAGAAAAGATGTGGCAAAGGCTTACACATGCGCACTACCATCATTCCATTATATCCAAATTTCCAAATCGCTAGGCAGAAACTAAATTGATTACAAATACTTCAGAAATTGTTTTAATTTAATCATATTGCAACTCCAAAATTTATTTCTTTCATCCATAAAAGAAGTGGACACTTGACACTGGTTAATGGAATGTTACGACTAGAGCTATTGACAATAACAGCCTTCGGTAATATTGGTTCCAATGTTCAGAAACAATCAACACAAACATGAAGCACAAAACCATTGAAGATCACTATAATAAGGACTATTTCCAGCAAACTTAAAGAGCCCATTTTTATCTCCACAGTAGCCAGATTCATAGAACTAAGGTAAACTACTGTCAAACACTGTAACCAACGCCATATAACTTAAATGCCATAATAAGCACATTAAAGATATCTGCCAGAAAAAAGAGAAGACGAAACGCGAATTAAAAGTTGCTATACTCTTCCGAGTTCGAAACAACATAGAATAGCTTATGAGACCCTTTTCACCTAAAAAGAGACCAGTCTTCTTCACCAATCCCAAATCATTTGGAAGTCCGGAAAAATATTTCCGGATTGTAATACAAATAGCTAAAAGAACAACAGATAGGTATCAGATAGACAATCGAAAGAACAATTAGTTTCTGTGAAGTACATATGGAGCCAAACTTTCACACCGATTGATCAATCCCCAATTATTAAAACGTGCGAACAAGAATCTTGAACGAATTCAAATCAACAAAAGAAAAGGATGGGTCCGATTCAATCAGAGAAAATTAAAAGCTTTTACAAACGATGATAGAAATTAAAAGACAACGATGATATATTAAATTACCCGATGGGTAGCGCGGGAAGTAGAGCCACCACATATAAGAGAACAGAGTTTGGAGCGGTTGACTCGGGGCCGAGAAGGGCGCGTCCCCAATCGACTACTGCTGGAACCCATTTGAGAGAGAGAGAGAGAGAGAGAGAGAGAGAGAGAGAGAGAGAGAGAGAGGTGAGTATATGGATATCAATGATTCAATGGAAGCAATACCAACTCCAACTCAAAATTTTCTTTCCTACACAATTTCTATGCGTGAATTAAGTATTTATACATTTCTTTTAACTATTATGAAAAAATTCATCAGACCATAAAACAGACATCTCTTTAGTTTAGTTTAAAAGACACAAGCATACTCCAGTTTTATTGACAAAATAATTTAAAACGACTAAATTTTAAACTATTATTGTATAAATAATACGTTATAATCAAATGACCATTTATTTTATTCTCAATTCTAAAAATGTTAAAATTAATTTCTTTTCTTATTTAAACTAGATTCAATTATATCTTAAAATACATATGTTGACTTATATTTCATATTAGAAAGATAGATGGATCGGATTGATTATAAAAATAAATCTAAATTAACAGATTTTTAATAAAATTGACTTATTTGTCATTTTCAAATTATAAATATGTCATAATAGTTTCTCTTAACTTTTTTTTTATGTTTAAATGGATAGGGAGAAAGGGTGACTCTGATGACAACGGGTAGAGAACATTGTGCCCAATCTGTTCTCGACATAACTCCCCTACCACACCTATATCAGGATCGAAACTCAAATACATTAAAAGTCAATGGGGACAAACTCGTACTATTTTTATAATGAAATTCAAACCACTTATCATCTGAACTCACATTAGAGATTTATATTTTAATTCTACTATGACAATTTTTCAATCATATAATATAGACAATTTTTTGCAGGCTAATTAATAAGAGTAATTCTACGCGGAGTTGCCGACCAAGTAATTGATTAAATTTTAAGTGATTAAGTGACGTGACAATCATTTATATGTTACTTTATCAAATCATTTTAATGAGTCATCAAATATCAACTAATAAATGATTATCACATCACTCAATCACTTAAAATTTAGTCAATTACTTGGTCTTACACAATTAATAATGTTTGTACTTTCAAATTTCGTTAATTAAACTCCTCTTGAAGAATTTGTTATTAGTTTTGGTTTTGGCAATATGATATCTTCTTTAATATTATTTTTTCTTTTTTGTAAAAACTAATGACTAATACATTCCCAGCTAATTAAATTAGTGTATGTTATACTTATGTTTAAAGGAATTAAATTAAAAAAAAATTAACCGAAAATTTAAATTATTAGTGTATTTTCACATTTACCTCTAAAATTTTCGGTAGAAAAATTTGATAAGAGTGTAATTCATATGTCCGTGAGTGACTTATAAATGATTGTTTCTAGTAATATTAATTAGAAATTATTTTATTAATATTCAAGTTTAGGCAGGCAGCACAATTCCCTTGGTTATATATATAGTTTAATTTAGGACAATAGAAAATTAATTTCTCCTCTAGAGATCTGAATTGGACAGTTGGATTATCTAATATACTTAAATTAAGGATCACTTAAAATTTGAACCTGCAATAGTTGACTTCATTTCTCTCTTTGCTCTATCATCTCAACTTTCAGATCCAAAGCTCATCAAATAGTAAAGGTATGGATACTAACTTCCATGAATTATTGAATTTAAAGGAACAATAGAGGTGCAGTTTACGCAATTAGTGTCGTATTTTGTGTCCAAAAATCTGAATTTCGCTATGATAAGAACATCTCTTTACTACAAAGTATATAACTTAGACTAAGAAACTCTTTTCTGTTTGGAGTTGGATTTGTATAGTAATGTCTTCTATTGTGTTCTTATTTGATGACTATCATCATCACTATCATTATCATTATTTATCATTATTATTTTGCATTTTCTAATGGATATATATATTCGATATTTTGGTTTTGTTTAGATTTTTTCATAAATTTTACTTTGATTTTGTTGTTATTTAGAGTGGCTTCAATTTTGTGAAGTATTCTTTAATTTTATATTAAATGTCAAATTAATTTTTAAGGAATGGAGATGCAACATACGGGACACAAGCATTCTTTGTCGTTGCGAGAAGAGAAGATTAATGGTGGAATTCCTTGCTCTCTTTGTCGAAGATTTGTTGACAATCCTTGCTATGTTTGTGACACTTGCAAATGTTACCTACACATACAATGTGCAGAGATTTCTTCAGAGTTCCCACAAGAGATCAGTAATGTTTTCCATCCTCAACACTCCCTCTTTCTCAAACTTATGAAAAACTACTGGTGTAGTTCTTGTCATAAGCAGTTTCAAGACGCTCTATGTTTCTGTTGTTACGGATGCAATGTTTACTTTGACGTCAAATGTGCGTTAATGCCTTACGTTGATCTTGTGGAACAAGAATGCGTTCGTCATTTTAGTCATCAGCACTCACTGACACAGTTAAATAAAGAGGATGATACTGGAATTGAATGCTTTGCGTGCAAAACAGGTTCTTCTGATAACGCGTTAATCTATGGTTGCATTCACTGTGAGTATTTCCTCCATAAATCATGTATCGAGCTACCAAAGATGATTTTTCATTCCATGCATCCACGCCATGCTCTTGCCATTTCAGTCAGCTACGGTGAATGTAGATATTGTCGCGTGAGCGACTATAGCTTCAAATATAAATGTGAGAAATGTCATTATTTTCTTATGCACGTAAAATGTGCATTAGTGTCAATTACAGAATATGAAGACAAAGGACAACAAATGACTTGCTTTTTGTGTAACAAAGACCGCTTTGATAGGACTCATCTTTGTGTTGCTCCTATGTATTACCTCAATCAATCTTGTATCAAGTTGCCAGAAGTTCTGAAGCACAGTTTTCATCCCCATGACCTCAGATTGGCTAACAGAAGCGACTTTTATTGCGACTCATGTCACAAAAGATTCAAAAATGTTACCTCATACTACTGCGACGACTGTGATTTTGACATGGATATTAGATGTGCTTTAATGGAAAGCATACGGTACGAGGATCAAGTAGTCATGCAGCATTTTAGTCATCAACATTTGTTGACTGAACTTAAAATGAAAAATAGCATATGTTGGGCTTGTAAAGAAAAATGTTCAGGATCTATGTTTGCTTGTGTTATATGTCAGTTTTTTCTTCACAAATCATGTGCCGAAATCCCAGAAAAGATCAACCACCCATTTCATCCTCAACACCCTCTTACTTATTATCTGGGGGTTGGGGAGCGTACTTGTGATGCATGTTTACGTATATCTACTGGTTTATTTTTCGAGTGCGAGTCATGCGACGACTTCTGCATAGGAGCTGATTGTATTAAGCTAAAACCGACAATAGATTATAAATATCATGATCACCCTTTATGTGTTATAGATAGACAGTACGAGCTCCCATGTTGTGCCTATAGTACCCCTTGTGAATTCTTCAAGTCGTCTACAGAATTCCGACTTTTAAAATCTGCATTCTTATGTTGTGTGGATTGCAAGTTCAATGTTCACCTTTCATGTGGTCCATTGCCATCTACAATCAAACATAATTGTCATATACATGAGTTGAAGCTAATGGATTCAGTGGTTGAAGATGATTCAGATGAATATTATTGCGATGTTTGTGAAGAAGAAAGAGATCCTAGAATCTGCGTCTATTACTGTGAGAAATGTAATTTTATCTCCCATATGAACTGTGTTCGGGTTGAGGTACGCTTGGAATCTAACCCTTTTTCTTTTCATTTATATTTACTCGTTAAAGTACTAAGCAGTGGTCCATATGTGGTTCATTGGAATACAATTCTTTTTCAATCTCTATACTCTGCACCTTGTTTCATTTCAATATGTATACTTCTAAAAGGCAAACCTTTGTAACATGTGTCAATCCCTCTCATTCTAACACATCTTGACCATGAGATTCATATTGAATTTTTTTTTTCTGATATAGGTTGAAAATGCATTAAGGAAAGAGCCTAAAGAAGTAGAGTTGAGGATTGTGGGCGAACGGAGAGTAGAGAAAAAGTTCGAGCAAAACGTTATAACGGACGACTCTGAAGAGTCCAAGTTCCAAAGTTTTTTTATTTTGAAAGACATCTTAGATTCTTTAACGGAAGATGAAATAGAGAAGTTAGAGACTATTTTTCCGAATGCTCCAATTTTTGAAGGCAGAGAAAGAAAAGAAGATGGCATTGTTGAAGATGAGGACAACGATGATAATAACACAGAGAGTGACGAGGAGGATGATAACACACAAGAATCTGATGAGGAAGATGATACAGAGAAAGCTGATGAGGAAGATAACACACAGAAAGTAGACGAGGGTAAAACGAGCGACGACATTATGAAATTCTCCCCATACAGCAACGACTTCTTAAGACGATTGCTCCTTTCGATTTACCCTTGCACTTTAGACATAAAATCCTACATTAACTCGAAAGAATGGGGACTAAAACTTGCTAAGGTAGGCGGTTACATGATCACGATAAATTTTGAAAATACTCTAGAAACAATCCTTTCTACACACGGAGACCTGAGTACAAATTCGTCACTAAACCGAAAATGTAGGTCTGTTGTTTACTACATTTTATGCCGGGTCGTAAACGATATGCGTCGAACGTACGTCGTTGACATTACAAAGGATCTACTAAGCATGTGGGAACATTGTATATCATGTGTGGAAGATGCAGGATTTGATGTTGATTTTACATATGATTATAGTTGCAAGGTGCTGACTGCTTTCATGGGTCTTCAAGTAATGAAATATGATGATGAAATTCCTGTGCAATTGGATCAACGGATAGTAGAGCTTGATGAAAAGATTGTTTATATTGGAGCTGAGTTAGAGAGAGTGAAGAAATGGAAGGAGAAATTTAAGTCACTTTTGGAGAAGCCTAAGCCACAGGACTTGAAGGATTACTTGAAACAGTTTAAGGCATTGAAGTGGAGAACTGCAGGCGATGGCTATTTCTGATGTCAAGATTTGTTTTTCTTTTGTTCCTTCTCCTTTAATTATGACCATTTTTTCCTTTTTAATTCTTCTAATTTGTACCATGTTTTGTCATTAATTAACTCATATTGTTTTTGCAACACTTTTTCAATTGATATTAATTTCACAAAAATACTGCAAGGAAAGAGACTCAAAATATAACGAGATATTCTCTTTACAGGATGTGTGATTATTAGTTGAATTAATAAACTTTGTACCACGTTTGGAAAGAAATATGCACATGACTGTAATAATCAGTACAACTTGAATAAAATAGGTAATACTAAGAACAATAGAACATTAAAGCAAACATGAAGAACACTTTTAATTAAGCCAAGTAGGCAAAGAATGATACAATGACGGGTTAATCTACCCTTAGATCATCCCTACTGAACTCGAATACCGTAAAAAAATCCATCCAAGTTTATGACAGCTAAAATTGTTGTTTTTTTTCGGAAAGACAGAAACTGAAGTGGATAATGTTAAAACTAAGGGAAGACTAGTTTTTTACCTTATTGTTATAATGGAGCTTACACAAATATTTTACTTGTTGATGGGGTGTATTAGTAATAGTAATATTAATTTGTTAACAAAATAAGTTAATATGTGCTTTGAATCCTAAAATTGTGTTACAAATCCTATAACTTGAACCATAATATGCTGGTGTGTGAACAGACTAAATCAAATCTTACACATGATAAGATCTGGACTGAAGTGAAAGAAAAAACGGGAACCATAGGTTCAATTGAATACAAGCTCTTACAAAGACATTGTGTCGCAATTAGGGATTTAAATTGGGAATATTCTTTTTTAAATCTTATCAGTTCCCCTCTATCAACTACAGAATATGGGAATTTTGTTGTAATCTTTATTGTGAAATTTATTTATAAATAGGGGTGTGCATCACCTCACAAGAATCAATCAAATACAAGCTCTTAAACTCTTGAGTTCTTATTCTTCTCACTCTCTCAAACTTTATTATTTCTGTTCATTCCTAATTGATTCTTCCTTCACCAGAAAAATCCTTTACATTTTTTCTTTCATTGAGAGTGAAAAGAAAGTCTCAAGGAAAAACCTTCTAAAACTTAAACGTGCCTAGAACCAGATCAAACGCTACCCTCAACGGGGTGAAACGAGACTGGCAACGGGGATGATCACGTTGATCAACCCGCTCCATCAGTTGAGATGCTCCAAATGATTCTCACTGGAATGCAAAAGATGGAGTAGTGGAATACTGAAACACTACACAATGTGTGGCAAATGGTGCAGGACCAAATCAACGCCTTGCAACGGGAATCGGTGCAAACACGCTTAAAAGTTAGCCAGCGAACCAACAACGAGGAATGGAAAAATCATCCAGAAGAAGGAGGACAAGATGCCAGACAAAAAGGATGAGAATAGCATAAATATGCAGTATGAAGGCGGAGAAATCCAGTCCCAACTTTATACGAAAGAGATAACGGGAGAAGCCCATCCACCGAAAACTATAGCAATGGGCGAGATGATAGAGAGAAAGATGATGGAGATAAGAAACCTAGGAATTACAGGAAACAGACCTCGAATCACTCACCCGAACTCCGTTGTTTCCGGAGATCCTAGCAGCTTCAATACTAAAAAAGTTTGTA
The DNA here is from genome assembly GCA_003255025.1 of Datisca glomerata. Lineage (NCBI taxonomy): Eukaryota > Viridiplantae > Streptophyta > Magnoliopsida > Cucurbitales > Datiscaceae > Datisca > Datisca glomerata. The sequence goes on from QANY01010607.1 coordinate 1,183,973, forward strand.
GCGCCTAAGTTCAATCAGTATTCTACCTATTGTACGGAAATGGAGGATACAGAATACCTCTTGACTATCTCTGCCAAGAAAGGAGAGTCCACACAGGAGTATACTCATTAATTTAAAGACAAGATTATTAAGGTAGAAAACTACGACGACCGAGTAGCCAGATTGGTTTTAAGATGAGGGTTGGATCCAAGCTCATCCATCTTTGAAGATTTATCAAAGATGAAACTATTGACCATGGTCGAGACATTTCAACGGGCGCAGACTTACATCACGCTGGAAGAAGAAAAGAGGAGATTGTTGAAACTAGTAGAACAAAGGATTGAGGAACCATGAAAATGAGAATGGGGTTCCAGATCTGACAAGAAGAGGACATAGAGAACGGGAATAGATAATGAGTGGGGCGAGAGCAAACGGGACAGGATTGAAAGCCAAAGGAGACATGTTGACGTAGTACATCCCAGAGATAAGGTCTATACACCTCGCACGATGTCGGTAAATCGGATTCTAGAGATAATCAAGCATAAACATTGGTTGAAAAGGACAACCCCAATCACTAAAGAAACCCACTATAAAGACAAAGACAAGTATTGTTTTTACCATAAGAGTAACGGACATTACATAAGAGACTGCTATCAACTCAAGAATTACATTGAATGGCTGATTAGGATGGATATCTATAACAGTTTGTGAAGAAAGAAGAGCAGAAATGAGAAACCGAGAAGGAAACCCATGATGAGGAAAAAAGTGAAGAAATAAATAGAAAATAAATAAAAGCGGAACCAGAGCTCTAGTGACTTACTGAAAATTGCTCAGTTTTCGGGAATTATCCAGCGGCCATCACCGCCCCAGTTCCCACCGACTAGTAATGTATCATGTTCCTAGCCTTTGTCTCCCTTTGGGATTTCGGTGATCAGGGGCCCTCTCTATAAAACGTAGAAGCCCGACTGAGGTTACTTCGATAATTTTTTAAAATAATGTGGAAGCTATGTCAAATTTTTTTCTTTTAAAATCAATTCATGATTTGTGGCGTTTAATGAAATAACACATCTATTAGAGAAAAACTCAAAACACGTTTCTAAAATTTAAGACAAGAAATTCATAGAAAAACTTTATTAAGCTTAGTAATATTTCAAAGATCTTTCATAGATAGAAAAGTAAAATTAATTTTAAAATAGAAATTTATTCAACTAATTAGACTTAATTTCTCGTCTCGAGCCAGAACGCCTAAAAAGACTCTTCACAATCATCACCATGATTCTCATTATCAAAAAATTCAATAAAAATGGTGAGTATAAAAATATGCCCAATAAGTGAAATTTTACACATACATAGCAAACACATGTGCATCCAATCCATTTAAATCATTTGTGTTAGACATACAGTTTATAAATCATTTTATCACTTTATTGTCTTTGCTTTAGCATTAATCTTTCACTAAAATCCTTCCATGCAAACTTTTTGTCACATTCTTTTCTTTCATTACATTCTTTTCTTTACATTATTCACGAGCTCACTTGTGTAATGCTTAACCACTCAGATATAGTGGATCATGATTACAGAACCTGTTCAACTACCGGATCTTTGGTAGTATCATTCATTCACATTGTATCGTTGGACAAGTCAAATGATCATTAATTAACGTTAACATTAAACATTATCGGGTCCGCCGGTTCTCTGCGTCTCATTTCTCACTGAACCCTTTCATGGCATAAACACACACCAAGTCTTTTCACTTATTAATACACACACACATCATTAATGATAATAATTAAACATAATTAAGAATTTAGTTACAATTAAATCATCACATAGGTAAAAAATTCACTTACAAATGAACAAACAAGAGCAGCATAACATACAATCACCCATCATAAATTTTCAAAATATGACAAATAATTATGTATGTATAAAATTCTACTTATCTGATCAACCGCTAAAGAACTACGAAGTAAAATTCCTGAAATGATAATCATTATTTATATTCAGTACAAAATGATAACTCAAAATGAAAAGTATCGCCAAGCGTGGACTCGGTTAAAATGACACAATTTATACTAGGGTTTTCAAAAAATTCTAAATTTCATACACTCTGAGCTGGAACATGCTAGGGTTTCACATATTAAATTTGATAAAATTATGATATCGTTTAAGTGTCAAAACATAAAAACAAATTCGTTATAGAAAACAATTTTTCTCCAACTAAAACTAGTAACATTCAAAAATATTTTTCACAATGTAAAACTCATCGAAAAATTCTGAAATTTTATAGAGTTACTAAAGATACATATAAAACAATTGATAACCCTAAGTTTAGACATTGATAAACTATTTTTCCCTGAACGAGATAGAAAATTTAGAAAATTTTATAAAATAGTAGAGATCGAGTTTTGACCTAATTTTTATACAGAACGTGCTTCATTATGTTGAAAAACTAGCATGAAAATTCATTTTTACGAAACATGAAGTCGTTTTTATAATGTACAGGAAAATTCAAAAATCTCAGTTTTCATGAAAAATCCTATATTTTTTTATCGAAAACGTTTCTCTCTTATTGAAAATAGTTCATGAGACTTATATGAATCATAAAGGATTTTAAAACTCAGTGTTACATATAAGAATAAAATGTGTGAATTTAAACTTACACATTTAAGTTGAACAAATAAAACAAGAGTAATAAGGATTTACCGAAACGTGTGACTTTTCCCAAAACTAAACAATCAAGGCTTCTCCCTCCAATAACTAAGGTTTTTAAGAGATTAGGGAGGAAAATTTCGTGCTATGGAGAGAGGAAAATTGGGTAGCCTCCCAAAATGAGAGATTAAAGAAAATAGGGCAAAAATAATCACAACAATCCTATAAGTACCATGCATCAATTAGGTTTAGATAATTAGGTTTACATAAGATATTAACATAATATCTTTTAATAACAGCTTTTAAATTCAAATAACTTCTAAGACTTATCACTCCTATATTTACTTTATTAAGGTTTTGATTTTGCTAAAAAAAGTAACATCACAAAAAAGGTATAAACCTACCAAATTACATATTAATCATATTTAAAGAAATTGTACAAATGCAATTAATGTCCAACGTCAATGGCCATCATAGAAAATTTCACATCTTGAAAAATCATTATTAATAATCACAATAATTTAATTAATTTTTTAAAGTATAAAATCAAATTATCGTAACAATTCAATACAACAATAAAGAATTGAACTAATATTAAATGGAAGATTAATCATGGTGTTACACTCTCTGTTCTGATGAACGGGGGCCAATGTAGTAACTCTCATTTTGGCGTTTAATATGTAACAGCAACGAAGTTCATCTATTCCTAAACCTAAATTGCATCTCCTATTCATGGCCTCAAAGCCAAGAAGAACCCTATAAGAGCTTGGAGTTAACTGAGATGGGGCGAGACCAAAGGTGTAAAAGAATTCTTGTAGAAAAGGAGAAAATGGAAGTTTGAGACCTAATGCTATATACATCATGTCGCAATGTGCCTGCGACGCGGAGTGGCGATTGAAAAATCATTTGTGAAGAGAATAAATTTGGAGTCGCCACCAATCATTTTAGGGTGTGATTGGTCACCCAATTTTAAAATCAAATATTTTAGTTTGTGAAAATTTAAAGTTGGTTCGGGAGCCATTTACGTGTGGGGAATGTATTATTACCCACAACATCCATCCAAATTATATTTAAAATAATGTTAAAAAAATTAATTTTGAATGTCCCATTAGGTATGTCTTGTATCATAAAATGAAACAAAGTAAATGACTTTTAATGGGTGATACAAAAATCATTAAAAAGTATTTTTTAGTTTTCAATATTTTTTTGAAAATCAAAGCATTATTGGAGTTATTCTTGGTATTTTAAAAATAACCCCTCAACTCAGTAGTTAAAGAATTTACTACCCATAAATCTCAAAGCCTGTCATCAGAATTTTTAATTAAAAACTAATAATGAAATTAATAAAATTTAAATATGCTTGTTAAGGTTGTAATCCACACATCTATGAATATCAACTCTCATAATAGAAGAATGAGATAAGAATCATCATGACAAATATGACAATTATATATAAATAAATAAGAAATAAGAAAAACAATAATTATAAAGAAAATGGGTAAAAGAAAAGTTAGAAATGTATGATAAATTTGATGAGGATGTATAGAGTAAAAAAGAAATGAATAACATGTGAAACATGTAAAGAAGATGCATAAAAATATAATTTAAAAAAGAACCAAAATAAAATAATAGAAAAGAAAAATAAAAAATGAAATAATAGAAAAGAAAAATGAAATAAATTTAAAAAAGAACCAAAAAAGGGAGGGGACAAAGGGAGTTACCCTTTGTTGAACAGAGGGTAACACCCTTTATTTGTTTGTAACATAAGTTTCACCCTCTGTTGCTATAGAGGGTAAACCGAGGGTACTCACACACTCGGTCAAACATTTTTTTTAATTTTTATATAATTATATTATTTAAAAAAATATTAAATAATTTATATTTAAATAAATTAACTTATGTAAATGTATAATTTTATTAAGATAATATATACATACATATACACATATGTAAATGCATAACCGACATAAATATATTTTGACGACATAACATACTAATTACCATTATTTTCTCTCTTCAATTTTTGCTATTCAAATAGCAAAAGAGAAATCGCTTATGGTAACTAGTTAAACCGAGTGTCACGAAAACACGATGAATAATAATTTCAAAATAGAATATTTTTTTGGGATATAAATATACTATTTTTTATTTTAGACTACTTAGTTTACTAGTTACCCTTATTTTCTTTCTTCTTTCATTGCTAATCAAGTAGCAAAAGAATGGTCATGGATGATAACTAGTTCAAACAAGTGCCACTAAAATGATCAATAAATTTTCAAAATAGAATATTTTGTTTGGAATATAAATATACCTTTTTTTTGGAGTACTTAGTTCACTAATTACTAATATTTCTTTTCTCCCTCATTGCTAATCAAGTTGTAAATGGAAGATTATGGATGGTAACTAGTTTAAACAAATGTCACAAAAATAGCAACATGATCTAAAAAATGAAAAGACTTATGAGAACATTAAAATTTTCAAAGCTCAAATATTTACATAATCTTTTAGATGTTTAACTCTCTAATTTATGCATTTTTATGTGTGATAAAGTATCATAGGGGATTTTTGCATCAAATGTATAATTTCAACTCATTAAAAGGTTGATCCACATTGAGTTAATTTTACACTCCTCAAAGACTTTATCATCATCCTCATTGACTGAGTTGATGATAAAGAAATCTCGTTATCAAATTTATAAAAAAATCATAAATGCATTAAAATAAAACTCAAGATAAAAACAAAGAATGAACAAAACATATACATTACATGAGTATGAAGGAGAAATGATGAAGAACAATGAACAAAATATATTATTAGTAGAGATGCAATAAATTTAAACTACACTAAGAAAATGAATGAGAGAAGATGAATACAAATGTAAACTCTTTTCCCCTCTCTATAAGAAAATCTCTTTTATTTCTCACACACTCTCTCTAAAAAGATCACTCTCCTTCTCTCAAAAGCCTTTCCTCTTTCTCACTCCAAAAAGTCTCCTCTCAAGAAACCCCCTCCCTATTTATTGGCAAAATCAGGGTTTCACTTTTTTTCTTTTAGTCCTATGCTCTTTTTTATTCTTTTTAGTCCTTGAACCTTTTTTTTATATTTTTAGTCCCTAGTCTATTTATCTATTTTAGACATTGGTTTTTTTTGTTTTCAAAAATTACACATTATCTTAGACTAGTAAATAGGTCAATAAACAAAATGTATATATTTAAATTATCAGATCAGACAAAATACAGTATCTACAGTTGCCCCCATTTGTTCACATTTCTAAACTTAGAAGGTGTACAAATGTTAGATATGTATTTTGATCGGTATGAGAAAATACTATATGGAATTGGACAATAGAAACCTCGACAGATTCAGACTCTATGAAATGGACCTCGATAGATACAGGCTTCGACCTTGATATAATTCGAGTTCGATTTAATCAGATATTTTGAAATGGACCAGGCGGTGACACTGGGCTTCGATCGCGACAAAGTCATGTTCGGTTTAACCAAAGATATTTGAAAGGGAAACTGACCTGAACAGGCTTTGACCTCGACTCAATTCGAGTTCAATTTAACTGGATATTTTGAAATGGGCCAGGCAATGACACCAGGCTTCGACCGCGACAAATTCGGGTTCGATTTAACCAAAGATATTTGAAAGGGAAACGAACCTGGAACAGGCTTCGACCTCGACTCAATTCAGGTTTGATTTAACCAGATATTTTGAAATGGACAAGGCTTTAACACCGGGCTTCGACCGTGACAAAGTCGGGTTCGATTTAACCAAAGATATTTGAAAGGGAAACGGACCTGGAACAGTCGTCGACCTCGACTCAATTCGGGTTCAATTTAATCGAGTATTTTGAAATGGCCCAGGCGCTGACACCGGGCTTTGACCATGACAAAGTCAGAGGTTCGATTTAACCAAAGATATTTGAAAGGGAAACGGACCTGGAATAGATTTCGACCTCAACTCAATTCGGGTTTAGTTTAACCGGTTATTTTGAAATGTACTAGCTGCTGACACCAGGCTTCGACCATAACAAAATTGGATTTAATTTAACCAAGATATTTGAAAGGGAAACTAACCTGGAACAGGCTTCAACCGTGACTCAATTCAGCTTCAATTTAACTGGATATTTTGAAATGGATCGGGCGCTTACACCGGGCTTCGACCGCGACAAAGTCGGGTTTGATTTAACCAAAGATATTTGAAAGGGAAACTGACCTGGAACAGGCTTCGACCTCGACTCAATTCAGGTTCAATTTAAATGAATATTTTGAAATGGACCAGGTGCTGACACCAGGCTTCGACCACGACAAAATTGGGTTCAATTTAACCAAAGATATTTGAAAGGGAAACGGACCTGGAACAGGCTTCGACCTCGACTCAATTTGAGTTCGATTTAACCGGATTAATAGCTGTCGAATTTGACTTATGCAAGTCTCATATAAAAATAAAATCTAGATTAATGCAAACTTTAAATGTGAAAGTTCATGCATGGATTTTGAAAGAATATCACTAAATGATTCATGCACTTGAATTGTATCAAACAACTAATGCGATGCATGTCTATGCATTGCAATATAATGATTCTTGAATGCATGCTATGCATGATTGTGAACATTTATAAGAAAAATATTTTAAGATTTTTGAAAGTTGACTAACATGGCCTTTTATTGTTAAATGGACGCTCTTGATGGTTTGAAACTGAAGTAACTAGAATGATGCATGTTTATGAAATTCTCGACTTATATTAGAAGTGGAATGATCATGATAGTATGAACAATATACATGACTGTGAGCATATAAGAGAATCTTACGATAATTTTTTTAAATGGGTCATTGTAATCACCTCCATCATCCTTTTGAACAATCGTTTGGACTAGGATCATAGATTAACATGAGATATTGAGCATATGATAGAGAAAACGGTGTGCCATTTGTTCTGGATCATGCCCCAGTATTCAACTTTTTACCAATGAAAGAGAAACAAATGATTTCCCCTTTGTTCATCTGATTCTCTTCACTTGTACGTATCATATTGTCTTGTAGCTACATCCCTCTCTTGTTCATGGCGTCTTTTCAGATAACTACAAACCCTTTTATATGTGTACATGTTGACATTTATCCCTCTGATTTTCTTTGGCCAATGATGCCCTTTTAAGTTTTCACCATGCCCCCAAACTCATTTTTGTGCCAAAAGTCATGCTCTTAAGTAATTTCAAGAGTAATTTGTAATGTCATTTACATGCTCTAGATGCTGGAGAAAAGAAATGGAGATAGTAAGAATGATAGAGTGAATATTTTGAATAAATGCTTTTTATTGATAAGAAAGTCGATAAATAAGGATTTGAAGAGGTTATAAGAAAACAAATTATGGAATAAGATTTTCTCAGTTTCAGAACGACTCTTTTGAGAATTAAAGCATTTCACATACTGCTTTTCTCACTTATAGTGATCATCCTTTCCTTCTTTTCCTTTTCCTTTTTTTTCTTCTTTTGAGAGGTGATGTCTTGCTCATGACAGATATATATTGAGGTATTAACTTATTTAAAGTCACACTCTTATTATAGATGGATCTTCTTGGTCCAGAGAGGACTTTGATTTGGGTTGTAATGTAGGCTATGATTTTTAGGCTGCCAAAAGAAAGGATATCAAAAACTCATCTGAAAAAGTATGTCTAAACTAATGATCCATTGAGAATTTTGCTAAATAAAGGCTGCCTCAGTGTGAATTTTGACATTTTGTCATGAGAAACCAAATTTGAATAGTCGTACATGAATGTTTTGCAACAAGTTTACTCTAATATGGGAAAATGCATTTAAAAATTTTGTTGAACAAATTTCCCTTAAAGTAAGAGGACAATCTAAAAAGATCAAGTACCACATAAATGTTTAACATGACCTACCTAACACAATTGGGAGACCCTAGGATTTGGTTTTGAATGCTCATTATGGGAGGCTTTAAGGTTGTCTAGATATGTGTAGTTAGGGTCTAAAACTCTTAAAAGACTCTCAGGCTGTTCACATTGTTATTCAAATGGAGTAACAGAGGCCCTAAATGATATCCCGAAAAGGTTGACCTGAGTGAGAACTTTCATGAGCCTGCACGAGAACCTCAATCCCACGAAGGCATTCCACTACTCATTCTCTCTGATCCGAAAGGGAAAGCCTTGGTATGGGGCTAGTGTATGTGTTTGAATTAGAAATTATGTAAAAAATACACATCGTAAAAAAATAAACTATGCACAACTACAAGCATGAGTAAGAAAAATGATGAATCAAATAAACAAACAAAGAACCACATAAAAAGATAGTATATGTTAAAAATGGTTAGACCGACTGCATCCCCAGTGGAGTCTCCAAGTTGTCGCAACGTGCCTGCGACGCGGAGTGGCGATTAAAAAATTATCTGTGCAGAAAATAAATTCAGAGTCGCCAATTATTTTAGGGTGTGATTAATCACCTAATTTTAAAATCAAATATTTTGGTTTGTGAAAATTTAAAGTTGGTTCGGGAATCATTTACGTCTGGGGAATGTATTAGCACCTCACAACACCCATTATGAAAAATGGTTACCAAATCAAATGATATCCAAATTACATTTAAAACAATGTTAAATAAATTTAATTTTGAATGTTCATTAGGTATCATAAAATGAAACAAAGTAAATGACATTTAATGGATGATACAAAGACCATTGACAAATGTTTTTTAGTTTTTTTTGAAAATCAAAGCATTATTGGAGTTATTATTGGTATCCCAAAAATAAATTATCAACTCAGTAATTCGAGAAATTTAGTATCCCATAAATCTCAAAGTCCATCATTGGAATTTTTAATGAAAAATTAATTAACAAAATTTAAATCTACTTGTTAAGGTTGTAATTCACACATTTATTAACATTAACTCTGATGATAGGAGAATGTGATAAGAATCACATTGTTAGCATGGCAATATGATAATGATACGTAAATAAATAAGAAATAAGAAGAATAACAATTATAAATAAAAATGGGTAAGAGAAAAGTTAGAAATGTATGATAAATTTGATGAGGATGTATAGAGTAAAAAAATGAATAGCATGTGAAACATGTAAAGAAGTGCATACAAATATAATTTAGAATAAACACTAATATATATTAATAGAAAAATAAAAAATAAAATAATAGAAAATAAAAATAAAATAAAATAAATTTAAAAAAGAACAAAAAATTGGGGAGGGGACAGAGAGTACTCACCCTTGATCAAACATCTTTTTTTATTTTTAATATAATTATATTATTTAAAAAATTATATTAAATAATTTATATTTAAATAAATTAACTTATGTAAATGTATTATTTTATTAAAATAATATATACATGCATATACATATATGTAAATGTATAACCGACATAAATATATAATTTTTGACTACATAACATACTAATTACCATTATTTTCTCTCTTCAATCATCGCTATTCAAATAGCAAAAGAGAAATCACGGACGGTAACTAGTTAAACCGAGTGTCACGAAAACACAATGACTAAAATTTTTAAAATAGAATATTTTTTGGGATATAAATATACCATTTTTTGTTTTGGACTACTTAGTTTACTAGTTACCCTTATTTTCTTTCTTCCTTCATTGCTAATAAAGTAGCAAAAGAATAGTCATGAATGCTAACTAATTCAAACAAGTGTCACTAAAATGATTTAAATTTTCAAAATGGAATATTTTGTTTGAGATATAAATATACCCTTTTTTTATTTTAGAGTACTTAGCTCAATAATTACCAATATTTTTCCCCCATGGCTAATCAAATAGCAAAGGGTTGATTATGGATGATAACAAGTTCAACCAAATGTCACAAAAATAGCAACTAGGTCTAAAAAATGAAAAGACTTATGATAACATTAAAAACTTTTAATACTCAAATATTTGCATAATCTTTATATGGATGTTTAACTCTCTATTTTACGTATTTTTATGCATGAAAAATTATCGTAGAGGTTATTTTTGCATCAAATGTACAATTTCAACCCATGAAAGAGTTGAGCATATTGAGTTAATTTTACACCCCTCAAAAGCTTTATCATCATCATCATTGATTGAGTTGATGACAAAGATATTTCATTATTAAATTTGTAGGAAAATCATCAATGTATTAAAATAAAACAATAATTGAGAAAAAAACAAAGAAAAAGGAACAATGCATATACACTACATGAGTATGAAGGAGAAATGATGAAGAATAATGAACAATATATCTTATTAGTAGAGATACAAGAAATTTAAAATACATTAAGAAAAAGAATAAGAGAATATGAGTAGATGAATATAAATGTAAACTCTATTTCCCTCTCTCTAAGAAAATCTCTCTTATTTTCCACACACTATCTCTAAAAAGACCACCCTCATTCTCTCAAAAGTCTCTCTTCTTTCTTATTCCAAAAGTCCCCTCTCAAGTAAAAACTCATTTCCTATTTATTGGCAAAATTAGAGTTTCAATTTTTTATTTTAATCTTTAAGCTCCCTTTTTATTTTTTTAGTCCTTGAACATTTTTCTTATATTTTTAGTCTTTGGTCTATTTATCTATTTTAGATATTGGGCTTTTTTTATTTTTCAAAAATTACACATTGTCTTAGACTAGTAAATAAGTTAATAAACAAAATGTATATATTTAAATATTGGACATGACAAAATTCAATATCTACACATCGGGCTAAGAGTAATTTCATAGGGAGCTCTACAGAGGACTCACGTGGTCGTACTCTCCCCCTAGGGCACATATAACTAGAGGTGGCAACTGGGCTGGTTCAGCCCGGGCCGGTTAAGGCCCGCGAGCCAGGTCTGGACCATCGCGGCCTTGCCTTCAAGGCCCGTGGCCCGACCCGGACCGGATGCTGGGCCCAGCCCGTGAAACTATTTTGTCTAAAAAAATGAATAATAATGCATCTAGTGAAGTTTGAACCCTTAATTTCTCCTTTATAAATCACACTCTTTACCAATACACCAAGACAACATTTGTTAAATTAATTATTTAAAATATATCCTTATTATTTTTTAACACACTTTATCGAAACTGCAAATAATATACTTTTGAGATAAACATATTTAATTAAATAACAAATAATATTTTTCATTTAAATAAATATTTTATTCAATAAAAAATTAGATTCATGAAAACTTTAATAAATAATTGTTTAAATATTCCTAATATTTTTTGTTCTGTTAATGAACATGAATTATAAATTAGTTATTAATTATTTATTATATTTTTAGATTTTACGTGAATATGAATATCACTAGTTTATGAATTGAATAAATAAAATAATTATTTTACTTATTATTACAAGTTTTTCTATTGAGATTTTAAAATAATAAAATAAAATAAGTATAAAAAAATAACATGACTTTCATATATTTTAGTGGTAAACCCTACATTTCATCTATTCTCCATTAAAGTTCAACTCTCCAAATCTACATTTTTTAGAATTAAATCATATTAAAGGGAGGGGAAACGGGCCGGGTCGGTTATTTAACCGGGACTGGCCCGTGAACCCGCCCGGTCCGTGACTTCACGAGCCGGGTCAGCGGTTCATTCTGGGCCGCCCTAAATTTCCTGTCGCTTGGCCCGGAACCGGCCCGCGAACCGTCTAGAAAATCCCGGCCGACCTGTGAACCGGCAGGGCCGGCCCGGTTGCCACCCATACATATAACATCGGGATGGAAGACTTCTCGATAGTGGCTTATAAACTGTGTAAATTCCTCTAGATTCCTGATTAAGGGGACAGTAGGCTTAATAATTGTATCTACACATCGGGCTAAGAGTAATTTGATAGGGAGCTCTACATAGGACTCTCGTCGTCATACTCTCCCCTAGGGCACATATAACATCGGGAGGGAAGACTTCTCGATAGTGGCTTATAAACTGTGTAAATTCCTTCAGATTCCTGACTAAGGGGACAATAGGCTTAATAACGGTATCATCTTCCATGGCCCTCAAATATATTAAAACCCGAAGAAGCAAAGAGAAGAAAGGAGAAATAGAGGAGGAATTACAAGAACAAAGATGAAACATGAAGAAGAAATGGAGAAAGAGAGTCGGTAAATAAACCACGGTCGCCAATGAGAAATTAAAACCATTTAATTCTAAAAAGAAGGCAGTGAAGGGACGTCTGAAAGCACCCGAATGTGGAAAAGCTTCTGAATAGACGTAACCAATAGTACTGGGGGACGAACCATCACGGGCATTGATGAATGAAAAGATGACAACTAGAAGATAGGAGGCATACTCTGGCAGAATAAAGATTTGAAGGTCACATCGGACGTTTCCAATAAATGTCAGTTGAAAACGGGGAGATGCAATGTCAAAGAAAAATGATGAGTCAAGGCAAATAATCAAAAATTACCTAGGGGACCACGTTAAGCATTTTTTGAGAAGTATGTCAGCGAGAACGGGAAACGAAGCGATGAACAAAATAATTATTGCAGGCCATTAAACCAGGTCATGACGTGAATAGTGAGAACAGAATACATGAAAACAGAGGTGACAATTGTTATACCTCAACGAATGAAATTTCGTTGAGTATAATGAGGCCAATGAACAGAGTAATTCCAATCTTACACGTGATAATATCTGAACCGAAGAATCAACGCAAAGGAAAGAAAGAACAGGAATCATAGGATCAACTAGGCGGTTAAGATAGAGATTTAATTTGAGAATATTCTTTTTAAAAGTTTATCAGTTCTTCTCTATCAGCTACGGAACATGGAGAATTTATTGTAATCTTCATTCTGAAGTTTATGTATAAATAGGGGTGTGCACCTCACAAGAATCAATCGAATCCAAGCTTTTAAACTCTTGAGTTCTTATTGTTCTCACTCTCTCAAACCTTATTTTTTTTGTCCATTCGTAATTGATTCTTTCCTCACCAGAATAATCTTTTACAGTGTGAATATAAAATTTCCAATTATTTCAAATCATCTCCTTAATATTAATCGTTCTATATAAAATACCAAACTTTCAACTACATGTTTCCCATGGCGTTTCTTTAGTGGAACCTTTATCACCATTTGTTATAAATTTACACGTTAAGTGTTCGTCAAAATTCCCCAAGGAAATTTAGGTGATGAACCTACAATTGTGAAAAGTGGTTTAGAATGGTAGTTGGACTTAAAAAAAACTTATACTTTAACCTTATCGTTTGTGAAAACAGTATATAAGGTTATTTGCACAACAGTTTAAGAGAGACTAGATCAGGATCAAACAAAGAGTGAACAAGAAGATCATGCATAATCATCCACCACATGACCCTCACCACCACGGGCCACCACCCCACCAAGAGCCTCCCCACCACCCTGCACCACCTCCAGGACCGCCTCACCATGAGCCTCCTTTGCCTCATCATGGACATCCTCATCCTCCTCCTCCTGGACCTCATGATCATCCCCACAAGCCACACCCACCTCCACCCCATCATCACCCATAATTATAGTATGTCATACTATCAAGTGCATATGTAATAGTATATGAGATATGATACGGTTGTTGTACGTGCATGCTCTATTATCATGCCCAAATCTAGTGACTAAGTACAGTTATGTGGTGGAGTATGAACACCATGTCCATGTATGTTGCTTATGAATGTTCAACTACATATATAATGATTTCAATAAGATGGGAAGTTATCTTCTAATTTTTCCTTTTAAATTTTCATTTCTTATAAATCACAGGAAAAAAATGAGCTGAAATTTGCATATGCAGAATCCAAGTTAAACTTACATTTTTCAAGTAGTCATTGATTCTATCATGTCACGTACTAACATTTTGCGATCTATCAAATAAAGTGGTAAACTTCATGGAAAATTTTATAGAGGGAGGATCAACACTCAAAGACATCTTCACTTTGGTACCAAAAATAATCAAAGAGATCGATCGAAAACTATTAATACAAAACAAAAGTAAGAACTCTTCCCATATCAGTTTTTTTTTATCGAGCACTACTATAAAAAAACATTTTTCACGACGGAGAATCTCCTTCATTAAAGACAATTTACGATGGGTTCATACCAGTCATGTAAAAGATTCAAACCATCATTCCGATGGTTTATTAACCAACCGTCGTTAAAAATGACAACACTCATAGATATTGCACTTTTTACAACAGTCATTTAAAGCCATGACAACACCATCATAGATATTGCACTTTTTACGAGGGTCAATTGATGAACCATCGTAAAAAAAGATAATAATTGTAGTAAAAGAATGTTGTCATATAAAATTTATATGATATCATGTGAGTTTTAGAGATTAAAGTTGTAAGTGACAATGATCATAATCTATTATACTCAAGGCTTCAAAATTTTACGTAATTCATTCAATATATAATATTATGACATAAATGAATTTAAAAGTATACATTTACTTTACATAATCACAACAATTAATTCAAAGAAATGTCATCAAGGTCTTGGGTATTAGCTATTTATAACCGTCACTACTCTTGAATCTCTTCACTTGAATTTATCAATATTTAAAAGTATACATCAACTTGCATGGGATTGCTACCCATGCAAGTTGTTTTTAGACCAGAGCTTGGTTTCAGTTGTGAAAATTACATAATAAAAGCCCATTTGATCAAAGTTGAATCTGTGCATATACGATTAATCTTTGGCCAAAGCAATGTTATCACTGTAAAAGAATAAAGCACATTTTTTTCTAGTTAACATTTAAAAAATAGAATCATAAAATTCATCATAACATTTAAACTTCACTCTAGACTTGACGTTACATACCACAAGAAATAGGAACTTGAACAGACATGTAATGCAAGTAGACATAAAATTAAGCATCAGAGCAATTGTGTTTGTGTGGGATTATACAAACTTTGGACATTAATATATTGGCAGACCATAATTCCCAACTTAAAGAAAAAACCAGGAGGAGAGAGAAGGAGGAAGAGAGTATTGATTGGCCCTTGTGCTCCATATGTTTGGTAGAATCCATTATGAATTATTTGTAAGTTCCAACAAGAACAGCCGACAAACGTGAAAACGAAAACTAAACCTTTTTATCCTTCTTTTTTTTCATCAGTAAAAGTGAGAATTTCAAATTCTTGCCGAGGAAAAGTGAGGAATATATAACGTGTTAAACCTTACAAGCTTTTAGTTGGTACTGTTGAATGCTCAAAATCAATAAATAAGAAAGATCAATGAAAAAATTGAATAACCTAACTTTCCCTCATAATATCCTTGAAACAAGTAATTTGCCAACCCAAACTCAGCCGCAGGAGATATAGACAAATGTCTTTACACCTGAAGTATCAGCGTTCACGCAATTAGTGTAAGTGATACAATTGTATCAGTCTACCCAATATCAAACTAAACATATGATTTCAAGGCTCGGAACAATCAACAGTAGAAAATGAGGTATTCGACAAGGTAGTAGTAAAGTGGGGAACAATTAAGAGCCGAAGACAAACAAAACTATTGATATTATGAGGCATTCCTGAACGGTCTCCTTAGCATCATTGGCAATTCAACCGCCTATTGTGGTTTTCTCTACAGACATGCGAGCCCTAACTAACACCAAATCGAAACTCAGAGAGGGAGAGAGAGAGATGTGTACCTTAAGTGAAAATAAGCAAACTAAGTGCATAAGCAATCAACTAGAGGAGGGGCATTGCGGCTGAGAAAGAGAGTTTTGCGGCTGAAAATAAAAAACTTGCTAATGATGTCAATTGGGGCGGGGCGGGTGGCCTTTCCCAAACCATCACCACCTTAATATATCCACCCCAACCTGTCTCACTCCCCATTGAAGGAGGGACCGGGTTGGGATGGGGAATTCTTGTCAGGGACAGGTTACTCATTGATTCTCCATCCATTACTTTAATGTCTAAATTTTGTATAGAATTTATTTAAAATTAAAATTAAGAATATCATTTCAATATATAGAGAAAAACATTTGTCTATTAAAAATGTCGAGAGAAATTGAAACATTTCAAATAAAATAATATATAGATAAATATAAACATATTGCAAATAAAACTGCATATAATAAATGTTTAGTTAAATTACCAAAATTGAATCTGAACCCTATATTAATTTATAGTTTTGGAAATGGGAAGTAAGGTTAATGTATAATTTTAATTATATATTAGAACCTGAATAAATATAAATGGGGTGGGGTAATGTGGTGACGATTATTATATCCATCCACGTCTCATATTCACGTGGGTTTATATACAAACACATCGTACCCGTCCCATCATTCATTTATCCATAAAACTCCAACTCATTAGGTCAGGTCCCTGGAGTTCAGGGACCCACGGGTGATTTTGACATCCCTTGAGCTTGCAGAGAGCTTTCCAAAGAGAGAAGGCGAAGCTTTAAAGTGAGAGACGACGGGCAATCACAGTGAGGTTACGGACATGAGGTTGGAGATGAAGAAGAGGCCTAGGGCACATACTCTGATGAGAGAGAGAATGAAATGGGAAAGAGAGAGGGAGTGGAATTACAAACTTTATTTGTTTCCTCGCGGATTGTTTCATTCTTTGTCCCGACGGTGTTTTGGTTTCATGCTATCATCAGAAATAATATTTTCTATCACACCATCGTAATAGAAGATTTGTTATTTATGACGATGGGAGGAAGTTCCATAGTCGTGAAAGACGCATAAATTGAAAACTATCGTCAAGTCTTTATAAGAACCATCATGGAAAACCTATTTTAGTAGTGGAATTAAGAGAATACACAACATCATAAACATAGAGCACAAAACCAAATATAAGTCATTTCAGCTTACTAATCCAAAAAAATTAAAAAGGTCCAAATATACAATTAATCCATGGGGTAAGTCCTGATTCGAATCTTTTTTCTTTAAAGTGCCCGCCGATCCTACATTTATTGGGAGACATGAAACTATGAATTAAGACCATGTAGGTACCCTTGAGGGGTGTTACATACAATCACATACACTTATTGGGAGACATGAAACTATGAACTAAGACCAGACATTGTGGGAGCAAACCCAGGCCTGGCCATTCGGCTAACCCCTCCTTGGTTGAATTTTATACTTTTAAATCTAGAGTTCAATCTTATACAAAAAGTTTGAATGTGATCATTCCCTACTATTCCATCAAGAAGGCTTAACGAGTTGTTACATACAATCACATACACTTAAATGAACAGGAGACACGTTCAAGGATCACAATGCTGATATGGCCAATTATGATATCTACAATTAGATTTAATAATTTTACACTGATCAAGTGATTAACTTAGTGTTAAGTGATCGACTTATTGTTAAGTGATCGAGTGATGTGATAAAGTATGTTAATTTATTAAATAATTTTAATGAATCATAAAATATCAACCTATAAATGATTGTCACATCACTAGATCATTTAAAATTTTGGTCAATTATCCGGTCACCCTAAAATTATTATTAAATGCTATTTATAAATTTCAGGTTATATACTGACCATACAAACGTTTCAAAAGTTCAAGATTTAAAGAACTTGATCTATCTATAATATATTAAAAAGGGGAAGCAATGAAAAAAATTTGCGCAATTATGTCCACTTATTTTTTAATAATCTTATTATCCGCCCTCAGTACATTTGTCACATTCTCATTCATTGTTACTATTATTCTTTACAATTATCACAAACTATGACTATTTGACCCACCCGAACAATCACAAACTAATCAACATAATTTTTAGTTTTAACAATACCAATTGTTTTTCAACTAAAAGAACACAATTTTTTTAACACTGAAACACTGCCACTTTAAGTACAAAAATATGTATTGTTATGGTGGACACAAACTATAATTGCATAATATAATTATAAAAAAATTACAAATATATATTTAAAAATTTGCAATCCAAACTAAAGAAAAGAAAATCAAAGTTTAAAATAAAATATGAAATAACTAATTTAATTATAATGATATCATTTTTTCTGTTAACTTCTAAGAACACATCTCTGCAAGACACTCTATGATATTGTACAACTTAGTTAAATAAAATATGTCAATAAATAATAATAATAATAATAATATTGTATTAATTTACATAAATTGAAAATAATAATATGGTATTAAATATATTTTATTTAATTTAAATAATAAAACATAATTATAAATAATAATAATTAAAAATATAATATGTTTAATTAGACTTCAATCTTGTATATTGAGTAATCCTTTTAAAATATTATAGAACATTATAAACTTGCAATGAGTAATTTAGGATTTAATGATACTGAATCACCAAAAAACGACAGTGAAGTCAGAGAGGGCAATTTTGGAAGGGAGAATCTAGGGGTGTGCGAGTTTTTTCTGAATCGAAGGTTTGATTTAAAATTTTTTTAACCATTTTTTAATATATAGTTTATATTATTAATTATTATTATTGAGTTAAATATTTAAATTTAATAGTAATAAAAATGAATGGAGATTAGCATGTAGAATAATGAAAATTATATTTGATCGTTGATCTATTGATGTTTTTAGTTTAAAATTCTTTTTATTTTAAGAAGTTTTACGGATATAATCAAATCAGTTAGACTAACTAAACTGAATCAATTATTTTGATTATATTCGATTCGGTTTAAATCATTACATCAGTTCAGTTTAATTTTATTATATAGATAATCAATGAATTCTATTTAATTATAAAAACATTTTAATTGTTGACCGACCGTGCACACCCTAAAAGAAAGTTAAAAGTCTCCGACTCAGGCAAACAGTCCGACATTTCAGTCAATAATATTTGGCCGGAAAAATCATATAATTCAAAATTGAAAAATCATCTTCTTCTGCTGCAAAATTTTCGGTTTCTGTCATTGAACGCCTCTTTTCTGCCTCGATTTTTTCTATACGGATAAATCTTCATTCGGGCTCTCTGAAACTCAAAATCCATCATATTTTTTCAAAACCCAAAGAAAAGGGGTGAATTGAGATTTTGATTCCAATTAGAAATCATCAAGCTGCCTAAAACCCTAATTTCAGATGCGTTATCTTCTTCCTCTGCAATCACGATTTCTATGAACTTGTAGAGGTATTATTTACTTATTTGTTTGTAAGTTATTGGATATATTCTTTTCCCAGATCGATCCCGATGCAGTATGAGAGACTATCGAGAGCTCAAGGGCTCGATCTGCTTCCCAATCTTAAACCTCCTCACAAAACCATAGCTTTCCACCAAATCTTAGTTCTCATTATCACTTTCCTTGCCTATGCTTCCTTCCACGCTTCTAGAAAACCACCAAGCATCGTCAAGAGCGTTCTCGGACCCACAGTCCAGCTTAATTCATCCACAACCGAGTCAAATCTGAAGTCAATCGAGTCAAATTCAAGCTCGATCTCCACCGGGTGGGCTCCTTTCAATGGACCCGAGGGAACCCACCGGCTCGGCGAGCTTGATCTCGCGTTTCTCTCTGCATATTCAATGGGGATGTACTTTGCAGGGCACATCGGGGATCGGATCAATTTGAGGTTGTTCTTAGTGTTTGGGATGATGGGTAGTGGCGTTTTTACTATTCTTTTCGGGTTGGGATATTGGTTGAATGTTCACCAGTTGGGGTTTTTCGTAGCTGTTCAGATTGTGTGCGGTTTGTTTCAGTCCATTGGGTGGCCTTGTGTGGTAGCAGTTGTGGGGAACTGGTTTGGGAAGGGAAAGAGGGGGTTGATAATGGGGATTTGGAATTCACATACTTCGGTTGGTAACATAATCGGATCCGTTGTGGCTTCGGGCGTTTTGGAATTCGGATGGGGCTGGTCATTTCTTGTTCCTGGAGTGCTGGTGATTCTAGTAGGCATTTTGGTGTTTTTGTTCCTTGTCGTACATCCAGAAGACATTGGATTTGAGCCTCCAGGTAAGGAGACTGAGATGAATATTGAAGTGAATGCTGTAGAAAAAGTGGATTTGGAGAAAGCAGGGCTTCTGGATACAGAGGAATCAGATTCTATTGCCGCAATTGGATTCTTGGAGGCATGGAGGTTGCCGGGGGTCGCACCATATGCTTTCTGCCTTTTCTTTTCGAAGCTAGTAGCTTACACTTTTCTATACTGGCTTCCCTTCTACATAAGGCACACAGGTATTTTATCTATGAACACAAATACATCATATATTTAAATTGAATATTTACGTCATGAATGATCACTTGACAGTTATATGATTCTCATCACAAATATTTGAAAGCTTTAATATTGTTTCATTTCATGAAGCTAAAGAGCTTATTCAATTAATTGGACCAATGCTTCCATTTTCTTGGCTGCCATGTATTTGTACTGTAATGAGAATGCTGTGCCAAGTAGCAAAATATTATTTATGCCTTGGAATTCGTTAAGAAGTTTCTTTGATATGTTTCTACATCACTTGACATTACAGCCGTTGCGGGGTTTCATTTATCTCACAAGTCTGCTGGGATCCTCTCTACGATGTTTGACGTCGGAGGTGTCTTTGGTGGAATACTGGCAGGATATATCTCTGATATGATCGAAGCTCAGGCGGTTACTTCAGTATTATTTTTGGCACTTTCCATTCCCACCCTTGTTCTTTACCGGGCATATGGAAGCATCTCCATGTTTGCCAACATCTGTCTGATGTTACTTTCTGGTTTGTTTGTCAATGGCCCTTACGCGCTTATTACAACGGCAGTTGCAGCTGATCTTGGTACGCAGAGTTTGTCAAGTGGGAATTCCCGAGCTTTGGCCACTGTCACTGCGATTATAGACGGTACTGGTTCTGTTGGGGCAGCCCTTGGTCCCCTTCTGGCTGGCTATCTTTCAACTCGGGGATGGAACAGTGTGTTTTTCATGCTAATTCTTTCTATTTTCTTTGCAAGTTTGTTTTTGGTTCGATTGGCGAGAAATGAGATTAATGGTAAATTTAATGAAGGAAAATGGTATTGGAACAGCACCAGCACACACTGATTTGAGTTTTCTCCAGTAATTTTTGGCCTGCTTAGGATAGCCAAACTCGTATAGGAAAACATTGGAAGGATGTGTTATCTGTAAGTATATTTTTGTTTCTTATTCATATAGAAGATGCATTCCAGTATAAAAAAAGGATACATTTCAAATAAATATTGGTTCTCTTTTATCTCTTCTTTCAAGTTTCTTCCATTAACATATGATATTAAAAACTAATCTGATTTCGAACAGTTTGAGAATCCCGTCATTGAACAGTTCGCCCCTTGAAGGATCTGAGGTAGAACTATATATTTCAGAATGATAGTGAAATGGGAAAGAAAAAGAAGGGGGGATGAGTGAGACTGTCACTCAAATGTAGCAAGCAACAGGAGACCAATCAATGCATATGAAAATATGAGTTCTAACTGAAAAACCAGCAGACTATTTAGAAGTAAATTTAAGGTCAAGAGGCTTTAATATATAGGGCCCATGTCTTAAGTATGGGGTTCGAAACCTATTAAACATTCAGGGAAACTACTAACAGAGACAAAATCAAATGAAAAACAATATTTGAGAAGCAACAAATTGATTCATTTCAGAACTGGAAACTTCAAAAACCACCAAAAGCCTCTTTCAGCAATCTGTTCACAGTCCTGTAAAGGCCTTCTTTCCACCACCAGAAGATCCAGCAGGAATTACCTTCAACACATTAAACCTCACTGTCTTCGAAAGTGGCCTGCAATTCGACCAAACAACGGAACAAAATTTATGAGTCCGAGTCCGACCAACAACGCGACAAAGAGTAAGCATCTATGTTAATGCAATAATCTGACCTGCATTGGCCGACAGTGACATGGTCTCCCTCCTTCACGCGAAAGCATGGGGATATATGAGCGGGAATGTTTGAGTGCCTCTTCTCGTACCTAATCAAATTATAAATGAGAATACGTAATCACAACAATAACTGCTGTGATTAAGCAAAGAAAATGGACACCAAATAAAAAGAAGAGGAACACCTTTGGTATTTCTTGACATAATGTAGGTAATCCCTCCTAACGATGATTGTCCTCATCATTTTAGCACTATGGCATGTGCCAGCTAAAATGCGGCCTCTAATAGACACGGTGCCCGTAAAAGGGCATTTTTTATCAACATATGTGCCTGCAACCAAAAAGGGTTATTTCATCATACCTTGAGGACCACGAAGGAACAAAAGAACACGAATATCATTATCATAGACATTAACTAGTGCACATTTATTATGTCTATATAATACAGCTATCAAATGCTGCAAGATTCTTTGATCCAGACGTTGAGAGTGTAAAAATAAGACCAAACAATCAACTAGTAGTCCTACCAATATGTACAGAAACAATTGCTTTATTCAATACAAAAAGTATCAAGCTTGTACGTCACTCTATCAACACAGAGGTTATCTTCTATCTACAAGTTTCTAGCAACATTTCATAATAAGATGAAGGAGCATCAATGCTAGCCATCCTTATTTCCCTACACATACTAACCACACCACAGGTATTACGTCAGAGCAATAACCAAACGGGAGCAATTGATGAATGGAGATGCACATCAGTATCACCTCACTGTTTGCGAATTCCGAATTTGAAATTATCGAAATTCATTGTGAATTCATGTTTATTGTTCTTATCTATATATTGCCCAACGAATATGGTCGAGCTCAAAAACCAAACCTCTAATGCTACAGACCATCCATTATTACACTGTTGAACTACCACACCAACGAAAATTCCTGATACCTCAACGGAACACACCACCAATGGTGATGCAAATTGAATCTAGAGGTGAACAAACTAGTTATAGTGTGCATGCTAATGAATTTAGGATTTGGAAAGTGCCAAATGAGATCAACAATTGAATGCCAAATATATAAAGCCAATGAAAACACAAAAATGATTCAAATCATCCAAACAAAAGAAATATAATGATGAAAGAAAGACCTTCAATAGCTTCTCTGGGAGTCTTGAATCCGAGCCCAATACTCTTCCAGAAACGGTTCCCACCCTTTCCGGGTCTTCTTCCCTTCCCAGATTTCTTCGAGCTAAATTGTATAAAAATCACAACCACCAGAAGGAAAATTTAGTCAGAAAAACCACTGCACGAAGATCATAAACCAGAAAAAAAAAACAGAGAACATCTTTAGCTTTTGGTACCATAGAAACACTTTGGGCTGCTTCAAAAATGCCTTTTCAGTCTGCAAGAAATAAGAACATAAATAGAGTGTTTCAACGACAAAAACGTTAGGAAAAAAGAAGAAGAGAAATAACGTGGGATCCTATACAGACCTGTTCCGCCATGATTTGGTGCTCTGATAGAAACACGAAATAGTGGAATACGGAGACGGCAAATGTTGCAGAGCTTCCACTAGTCGAGCAAACAGTCTAAACCTAATTCATAGTTGCTACTATAGGGATGAAATGGGCCTCTTGAGGAGGAGAAGCCCGTTAAAGATTCGGCCTTCAACTCGACGGAGATACAACAATGGACTGCATGAAATTTGGGCAGATATGGTTATTTACAAGGGTTTTTTAGGTAAATATACAATTTGAGAACTTTATTTTCTTATGTAACCAACAATAATATCCGTAGACTATATTTGTTTAATTATCATTTATCTTAAATAATATCTAACTAATTATTTTTTAATTTTAAATTGTAAGAAAGATTTATTCATTTTAAATTACCTAAATATAAAAAGATTGGATTATTATCTTTAATAATCAATTATAAACATTTTAAATATTTTCATATATACATATTTAATTATAAATAATAATTTTTTACTATTATTTCTACACAAACAGTAAGGTTGCATATTTTTTAATATTAATGTATATTTTATTATTCTTGTAATACACTCAATATGTATTAACCGATACTACTAAATATTATTGTTAATAATCATTTTATTATTTTTAATGTAATTTATGTAAATAACTATTATCAGTGTGATGATGAATTTTTTTATGAATTAACTAAAATAATTATTATATATTTTTAAGTAGTTATAACAATCTTTATGTAAATAATTATTGTAATCCATATAAATATATATATTCTTATCAAAACAAAAGTATGTAAATATATTGTCAAAAATAATTTGTAATATATTTACTCTAATATTTACTCCAATTTTGTATTTATTTATTTGAATGATAGATTTTCTATTTTATAGACATATTTGAATCAATGAAGAAAAATAAAAGAAAATATACATCAAGAGATCAATTTAACCAACCACTCCACTAAAAATTTGCTTATCTAACAAAAAAGAGAAAATCCTACGTTAAACTTCCCTAAAAATTTACTTATCTAATATAATACAAACGAACTCATCATTTTTTCCACTTCTAGGGAAAAATGCTTATTTTATGCACATTACCCACTTTCTAAAAATTTTGTTAATATTCTTTAGGAAAATATGAATTCATACGACATTAAACAATCTTTTCTCACAAAAAATGTACTTATTTAGCTGAATTTCCCCGAAAAATTTACTTAGTTAACTAAATGCATTGACTCAACGTCAAACGAATATTACAGTACAAATGCACTCATTTCACTTTCTATGCTTGATCACCATGAATGTATGAGAATATAAATCTGTTTATTTAATCAATTTGTAAAATAAAATATGCTTTTAAATTTACTTATTCAAATTGTTATTTACTCTTACTTTATATTTAATTATTTTATTAATAATTATATATTTGTCTAAAAACCACAATTAATTCCTTCTGACAATAGGGGATTGATTAATCTTTTAAAATATTCATTAATAAAAATTATATAAGTAAATATATGAGAAAATATGTAGAGATAATAATTATCATAATATTATAAGTACTTATAGAAATAAAATAGACTAATAAAAACAAAAAGTAGATATAAATAATGCAAGTACTTATATTAATATTATTCTTATTTTATCATATGATATATTTCATGTATATATTAACATCATGTAAATTTTGTATCATGAACGAAAGTGTTAAGTGAGTTTTTGTTATAATTAATGTTAGTCGATTGACTTTATTCCTTTGTGAAGAACATTATATATTACGAATTTTATATATTACAGTTTAAAATAATATATTTCAATGTCACACGTAAGAAAATAAATGTGTTATGTGTGAAAATAGTGAATGAAAAAAGTATATTGACTTAGGAGATAATAGGAATCAAGAAGGTGAGAAATTTTAAGAATTTTAAACTTTTTGGTGTGTTAGAAAATGAGTGCATAGAGATATTTTTGGAGTGTGAGTAGAATTCCCCCATAGAAATAATAGGTGAAAATAGCCTATGAAAAGTAGTAACTACAAATATAACCTACTAACTAATTGTATACTGACTGAAATACCGAATTTCAAAATTACAATTGTTGCTTATAAAAAATACAAGGTCATTCTTATATGAAAAATCTTAACCATACACAATAATCTATGTTTTAATTGCACCAGTCATTTTTTAATCTTTGATAGTATAAATAAATAGAAAATCTCTCTTTCTTTCTTTTCAAACACTAATTTACCTGTATTATATATAAAATGAAAAGAATTTTATGAATGACTCTTTCAAACTATAATTTTTTATTTTAAGATTATCCTCCTTACTATACGATGGTTAAAATGTATATTTTTATCCATGCATTGAACCGGTTTCCTCAATAAAAGTTAGATAAAATGTTTTCACCATTAGCATAAATTATTAATTTTAATTAATTAATACTCATTCCACGATAATTAGCTAAAAAAATTAATTTCTTTTATGTCTTTTACACAAATGAATTATTTTGCTTTAACTTTTTATCTCTTCGTCTTTTTATATTTCTTTTTGCTTTAGTTATTAAAGAAATTTTTTTCTATTTTCATCTATACTGTAACGCAAAAAACAAAAGTTGAATTTTGCTTACTTACCATTATTTTGATACTTCCATCTACTCTACAAAGCCTCGAATCGTGTAATTAATAAAATATTTTATATACCAAAACATCATATCATATGTAACACACATAAGTTATCATGAAAAAGTACTATTTATAATGAGATTCATATTCTTTGCCGATACTGGTTATAATGACATAAGTACTATAACAAATGACAAATTAAGGTGTTGCTTGCAATGGTACCTATTCTTGTAATGACATTCTCTCTAACATAATCACATTTTTCATTTCGATTATTGAAAAAAATTTGGAGAGTGAAAGCTTAGGAGACAAATTGGTTTAAATAGATGAATTATGTCAAAAGAATTATATAAGTAATTGATAGTGAAATTAACACTTCAAACCTTTTTAGCTTTCATTTTTTAAAGATGTCGCAACGTGCGTGCGACGCGGAGTGACGATTAAAAAAATTCATTTTTTTAGGAAAAAAAAAATTAGAGTTGTCACCTATCATGACCAATTTTAAGATGAAAATTTTTTTTGGTCTACGAAAACTCAAAGTTGGTTCGGCAGTCGTTTGTTGTAAGGAAAGTATTAGCACCCCACAACACCCATTGTAAGATGGTTATCAAATTTAATCAAATGTTATCCATTTTTTATTTTAAGGCAAAAGTTAAGGAGATTTATTTTTGAATGTCCCATTTGAGGAATTTTGTATCATAGAAATGAACAAAATAAATTACTTTTAATGGGTGGTTCGAAGACCATTAAAAAAATTACTTTTTTGTATTCTCATATCTTTTTAAATCAAAGCATTATTAGAGTTATTCTCGGTATCCCAAGAATAACTCATCACCTCAGTAGTTCGAGAAATTTGGTATCCTAAAAATCTCAAAATCCATCGTCGGCCTTTTTTAGTAAAAATTAAATAATAAAAGTAACAAAATCTAAATTTAATTATTAAAATTATAATCCACACATACATGAACATTAATTATAATAATGAGGGAATAATGCAAGAATCGCATTATAAACATGGTGATGCAAAAATGCTAAATAAATAAACATGTAAAGGAAATTAATGTTAATAATTACAACAAAATGGAAGTAAAAGAATAGAGATAAGCTATAGGATGTCAAATTATAGAAAATATAAAATGTTGAGATTATAAAAATGCAAGAATAAATTAAAAAGCTATATTATGTAATTAATAAATAAAAATTAAA
>QANY01010610.1:0-77500 GCA_003255025.1 Datisca glomerata
GAGCGGGACTGAGCTGGGGGAGAGGGAGCGGGACTGACGAATGGTATATTCTAATATTATAATAACGAATGGTATATTCTATCATATTATTATGTATTTTGCAGTAATGTTATTACCGCGTCAATGTTCATAGTTTAGTTTCCCAAGTAACGAAAGATAATATTTTTAATCTATCACACTATCATGCTAATGTTCCATACTGCCATCAAACCAACAACCCAAAGGCAAATTGATCAAGGAGGTGATACACAGACGACATAAACACACCCATGAAACAGACCAAAATTAACCGTACTTGGTGCCTTTTGTTGTCTCCTCAAATCTCCATTCTACTGAGAGGATGCAAGTGCTTGGTATGATCATTTACATGTATATGAGATAAATATGTTATACCGATACAAATTACAAATATACAACTCTTTATACAAGGAATATCAACACATGATCATCATTTCAATCTCCAAAGAGAGTGATAACAAGGCATGTATCATATCTTTATCAGGTAAGTGTGCAACCTGCACCGTGAATAAACCACAATACGAGTCCAACCGATATATGTATTATGCACTGAGAGAAACGAATGTGCTTCCG
This sequence comes from Datisca glomerata, assembly GCA_003255025.1. Lineage (NCBI taxonomy): Eukaryota > Viridiplantae > Streptophyta > Magnoliopsida > Cucurbitales > Datiscaceae > Datisca > Datisca glomerata. The sequence continues at coordinate 592 of QANY01010610.1, forward strand.
ATATGAAGATTCTATACATTGTTCCTACTATATCCACCATCATCTTTTCAAAAATCCTTTCTTCTCCCCCTCCTTTCAACTAAACATAGTTTGCAAGCTTATTTGATACACTATTACATGGTAGAACTACGTCCACATGCTAAAGGGGATGATATAATAAGGACGACGTAAACGTGCCAAAGAAAAAAAAGAGGCATACACTGAACAACTGATACATATATGAACATCATTAAATGTACAATATACAACCCTTCACGCAATAAGTATCAACACACAAACATCATCCCAGACTTGAGATTGATCAAGTATTCTTTTCCAGGGCGGACAAGGCAGGTGTCAAATAATTATTGGCTTTATCAGGCAAGTGTGCGACCTGCACCATGAATAGAACACAATAGGGGTTTCCAATATACTTATGACGAGTATGATGAGCTGAGAGAGAAACGAATTGTTTCGAGATAGAGATTATATATGTTATTTCTTACCAATTCATAAAGTTCCCGCCCTGGCTCAACAACATATTCATAGCATACCTGGAAGAACACGGATACTTAGCAATGTAGTTTAAATCTAATTGCACGTTAAAAGAAGTGATACTTACATCAAAGCTTTTGTTTCTTGCAGTTGAATCATGCAATGCCTTCACACAGATATCCGCAACATCAGCACAACTGATACCCTGAATAAACATATTGCAGCTGAGACAATTCCGCATATTCAATTTAAATTAATGATTTGGTTTCATGAATTTCCATATTTAACTAGGCCTTAAATTGTTCCATTTGTCCAATTTAAGGGCTTCAAATGGGAAAAATCAATCCTACCTGAGTGATCCTGTTTCCCTGATCAAATATGAGAGCACGTTGGCCACCAGGTTCTTCCTGCAAAACAAGATATAGCAGAAGTCATGTAAGAATCTGGACGCCTTGTCGATGTATTCCAGTTGGCCTTGTCCAAGCTTTTACATTCGGTTTGGATAACGTAGGTTTAAACTGATCTTAAACTCTCCCCTGACAAAGTTTGGGGGGGGGGGGGGGGGGGGNNGGGGGGGGGGGGGGGGGGGGGGCTTCTCAAGTATAGTGTGATCTTCAAATGTATTGAATCTCCCATTGCTCACATAAGGTTAACCGAGATATGAGGACAAGGTAGTGTTTCTAAAGAATTTTTTACCAAAAAAAATAAAGAGCAAGAGAAGAAGGAAACAGCATCTTTGCGCAGATAAACTTGCCAATTCGATGGACAAACATTCACAAAATGGCCCATGATTACTACCTTTAAGGGACCGGGACGGATAATTGTGTATCCAAGACCTGATCTTCTCAATAAATCTTCCCCAGCCTGACAACAGAGGACACAATACTTATTAAATGTGAAAAATGAAATGTACCTTTTACCACTATAAGAGAAACAAAATTGGAACCGTACTCTTTTCGCTCTAAGAACCTGCTCCCTCCTGGTGGGTTCTATACCAGAACCCGTACATGAAACCAAGACAAAATCTGTTTCTTGCCCAGTCTGCAAAATACACATTTTGCACTTTTACTTGAAATGACTGACCTGACTTTCACATACAAAAACTAGTCACACTAAATTCAATTTAGCAACATCAATCGTGTACATCAACTCATTCACAGTTTGCAGTTAAATGCAAAGGTTTAAAATGAGAAGACCTCCCAGACAAAATTCACTACTCATGAGCAAGCTTGACAATGATAAGATATTTGCCAACATACGGACGACTAAGTCCCTTCGAGTTAGCAAGCTTTAGAAAATACTGCAACACTTTTGCATCCTAGAACAACTCGGTTGTTGTAGTTATAGTTGTATTTTCCCCTCTGCAACCTTGAGTACCAATATATAGCTATAGATAAGGAAATAACAATACCATACTTTTCTGATGCCGACTGATATGTATTTAAGATAATTAAATTGATGCATGACTAACTTTATCTATCAAATCTCATCTGCTGCATTTTCATTAGTAATTATAGCACCTAAACTTCTTAATACAGAGCTCTGTGGAAACAATCCAGGAGATATTTAAAGTTTAATAACATTCCTTCAAGAATTCCGTAATTTGAGATTCCTCACGCGCAAGAAAATTAAATAGAGAATACAACACAAAGATAAAGGAAGGGAGTCAAAGAACAGATGAAAATAAAAGAAAGAACGATATATAAAGGCATTGGTGAAAGAGAATCACAATAATGTTTATGAATCCAAGAAAGACACGCCATTCACAATAAGTAAATGAGATTTTCCACAAAACGCATGCTAGTGCAGGCTGACGACCTAAGGAAAGGAATCCTTATGTTTACCATACTATGCCAAGAAAATTATTTCTAAGCGAAAAGATGGAGTGGAATAATATATTATTTCTAAGCGAAGAGATGGAGTAGAACACTATATATACATACATATAGATATATAAAAGAGGCCTGAAATAGAAGCTTTGGACAATATCCAATTAGATGCATCAAACTAGCATGAGAAATCAAAACTCACAGGCAGGGCTTTTATATACTCCAGAATCAGATTAAAGCTTCTCATGTCTTGCTTCGATCCTGTTGATCCTTCAATAGGTTTCTGCAGCAAAAACAATAGAAACCCAAATATGTAAGAAACTCGCACGGCGTAACCCCTACCAAAAATTACCAAAAACAAGGAATTGTTTTCCTCAATTTGAAGTTATAATATTGTATATGGTAAAAAAAACAATATATTTAACTTATTTATGACTCCAGTGGTTTGATAGTAGTATGAATTTTGATCTATTTTACGATTTCAAAGATTTCGTAAGGCCTTCATAGTTTATTAGAAGGTTAATACAGCTTTGAATTTGGTTGTTGATTGATTTTTTTAACAAGAAACGTGTTTTTCTAATAAAGAAAAGAAGAAAAAAAGAGGAGGGCAAGTAATCCTCCTAAAAAGAACAAAAAGAAACAGATAAGAATAAAATGATTAACACCAAATACACTGCCAAGAATACAAACTGGAATTTAAAGAACGTGACTTCAATAGATTAGAGTTTGAAGCCCATAAGAATGCTGAAAAGAAAATCCGTTGCCCAAAAAAAACTCAAATCTTTTTCTGTGTTCAATCTGTATATTTCTCTCATAAATAGAATCCAACTATTTCGCCCCAGACAAGAATGCCAAAGACAAGCCACCAAAGCACACAACAACAAAGTTCTTTTCTTTTTGTTAGATTCCTTTCCAAGAAGTCACAAGAAGTAAATAACTCCGCATTCTTAGGTAACACCCACACAATGCCAAACAAAACCAGCAGTCTACACCATAAACTAAAATCACAGGGCATTGCATAAACAGATGATCATCAGTTCGTCCTCCTCCTTACACAAGACACAAGAAGGGTGAAAACATGATAAAGGATGTTTTCTTTGAAGCGAATCAACCGTTCTCCTTTTAACTAGTAACCAAAAAAAAAGCTTGAATCTTCAAGGAACAAAAGCTTTCCATATAAATTCCAGAGGAAAGGAGCTTATAGACAAGGAATTTCGCATCTGAAAGATGAAGGAACACATGAAAGAGAACATACCAGAAGAATCATGAACCGTAACCCAAAAAACAAACAAATCAACACTAAAATGGTAGTTTTTCAATAGACTTAAGAGTGCAAAATATAGTCATCAAGATCTCCATGACTAAAGATTCTTCTAGAAAGATTCCACAAAAAAGTTGGAATCGAGGAATACAGATTCCTTATCTTGGCATTGTGAGGAAGATTGTAAAGAATCGGAAACAAGGCCATAAGAGAACAACTTCTCACTCAAACATCTTCCCAAATTCTAAACCTGGATCCATAGCCTATCCTAGGTAAAATACAGTCGAGAAAGAATCAAGCAGATGATCCATCACCTATCTCAGGTGAAATACAGTCGAGAAAGAATCAAGCCAAGAGAAATAGATTTCCAAGGACTTCTAAACGAACTATGAAACACTAAGTTAGATCCCATCCATCTCTCTGAACATCATAGATACCTCTAATAACAAATGCCCACAGAGAAAACTTTCCAAAGGAAATCTTTACGACCACCTACCTAGTAAAGCTCTATTCCTAAGCTTTAAGTTACCAATGCCCAGAGCTCCAACTCTTTAGGTCTGCAAACTAACTCCCATCTAACTAAATGATTACCATTTCCTTCATCACTACCCTTTCTCAAGGAAAATCTCTCATCAATCTTTCTACAGACTCGGCTACTCTACAAGGAACTTTAAAAATAGACATATAATACATAGGAAAACTGTTAAGAATAATGATTAATTGATATTATATTTCTAATTTTATTTGTAAGAATATCCCAAGAAAGGGATTTCAAGTCAATAATTAATTTTTCATATCTATTTACATACGACTGTCTACTATATATATAAGCTAAGCTATGATTGTAGACGCCTAGTACCACACAAATGTTTTATAGAACAAAATTGTCAATGACTTCTCGTTAACATAATTGATTGTCATGTCTGCTATCTAGTTGTATTTATATTTTTAAATTCATTAGTTAAAGGGTACATGTCTGCTATCTCAAGCCAAAAAATTCCACTACCAGACTCACGCATAGAGATCTGAATCATGGTCTGCTATGGTATTAAATGAATTTTTTTAAGTTAGTGATATGTTTTACACACTTCTACTCGTGAGACTCAATCAACGTTCTATTCAAAGCAAGATTGATTCTACAATTTCTGATATTTTTCAGGAGAGTTCCTTTTCTCCATCCTGTTTACGGATAGTCTCTTCTAATACTGCCTTCTGATCACAAAAGACCAAGCCTTAACCCAGCAAATACGCTGCAGGAAACCGCTAAAGAGAAATCCAATGGATTTGCTACGAGTCATAGAAAAAAAGCACCTTATGTTCAATTGACAAGTTCTAAAACAAATCAGAAGATGAAAATGGAATTTGTCAACATTAATATATCATCCAAAGGCGAGCAAATGGACTAACCTGTCTTCTTGGCTCAAAACGAATGGTTAATGTGTGTACCAGGAATGGATCTAGTGGAGGATCCTCTGGATTCACAGGGCGAAAGGATGAAAATGGTACTCTCACCTGCCAAATACAGAATAATAAAGACAAAGATAGTATGTTCGTATGCCAACTATAAAACACTTCTATAATAGGAAGATAAGATTGTGGCTGATTCATAAGATTTTCTCTAAGCAAATTCCAAAACATGCCATCTTTACCCTACAAAATCCGACTTTCGTGCTAATTCTGGTGAAATATAGTTTACTTTGAGCTGTATCGGCTGAAGGGCCAGCTTCAAGAATTATCACATATGGTCTTCCATTCCCACCAACTGAGAGAATCAACCCGTCGAACCTAGTCATGAAGATTTTATATTAAAAAAAGCCTACTGATTTTTGCAGTTGACAAAAGGAAGTGTAAATGTGTAATTATCAATTTAAAATCACTCACCTGTCAAGAGTGCGACCCAACGGCAAGGAAAGCTTCTTTGACAGCTCGACATATCCTCCTCTGGTGAATACATACCCTACAGTAAATGTCATAGATAAAAAGAGAAAAGTTAAAGAAAGGATACTGACTGAATTGAGTTGCTTCGTTCTTCTCTTATAATTCAAGTATTATAATAAAAACAAGAAATAATATTATAATAAAAACAAGAACTAACACAGCTAAAGCGAAATAAGAACAAAGCCTCCAAAGCAGTACAAAACGGGACAAGGAATGAACCCACCAAGCATATGCTTTACGTGCTTATTTAGCACAAAATTTGACGTACTAAAATTGCATGGAAAACCACTTACTTATATATATAACTTCCCAGTTTATATCAAGTGTAACATTCTACCATTACCTGAGAAAACAGCATTTCCAGTCTCAGAGTACTCAAATTTTGCATCCATGCCTCCATCATACTTAGCAGCAACAACATCTTTGAAGTATGTTCCCTGAGAGACTTCCCAACCATCAAGCGATTCTGGTGATCTGAACTTTGCAAGCAGAAGCTTACTTTTGCTGCTTTTGCCAGCTCGCAGTTGTGCTAGTTTGTTATTGCAGTCCTAAAAGATTTGCATTAGAAATAAGACTGCATAATCAACAAAGTGAAGGTTTCGACAATGTCATTGAATGAGGTGTGATTTTATCCAGAAATGTGCGTAGTAGACAATTAGTAGGTATAAATGCATCTTTTGGACTCTTTCCAGAAGTAGCCTTCTCTAACAGAATTGCACTAGTGCATGCACACAAACATGCAGAGAGAAAAATCCACTTGCATGCGCACATGCACAAAGCACAAATTGGAGAACTTTCGAGGGAAAGTGAAAAACAAAGTGTATAGTACGGGATCATACCTGAAATGCTTTAGTCACGTTGTAAACCCCTTGGTGATCAACCCTGTAAAGATCCCCAGTTACCGTTGAACGAGCAGTCGCGCAATAGATTATCTTGTTGCAACCTTCGACGGCAACTCTAAGAGTAGAGGGATCACCGACATCCCCAATCACAATGGACACTGATCTTGGAAGCATATCCACAACGTCCTGATCTGCCTTCCTTACTAAAGCCTGATTCAGGATAAAGGAATTCAAATAACTAATGGCTTTGCTGCTCTGATGGAACTCGAGTATTTAACGTATATTTTATACTACTAAGAATAATTAGAAAGAAGGATATCTAGATTTGGAATGCTTTCAGGGAATTCATTTCAAATAGAGAAGGAAGAGCAGAGTAGAAGAATTAATTTACCAGGGCCATTCATTTGGAATTAACCTATCTTTTTATTTCTTCTTCTTTGTCTTTTGGTCAGTACGAGCTAAGAAATAAATCCGATTCAAATAACATAAGAACCAAATGAAATTCATAAGTTGTAAGAGGGAGTTCTTAAAAAAATTGACACTAAATAGTTATTAATTTGAAACTAGGGAAGAAAATGAGAGAATTGCTAAGCAACAGGGAGTAGAAACTGAACCTTAACGCTGTAACCTCTGAGCATGAGCTTACGAACAACAACGCGACCAATGCGACTAGTGGCCCCAACGACGAGAACAGTGGTATTCTGAGCGCCAGGAATGGCGAATTCACACATGGGACCCTCTCTTATGAGGAGGGCGTCTAGTGATTCATTGTCATCCATCCGAGTGGTCCTGGAGATCTGACCCAATCCTGAGAACTTCCTCCACACCTCATCAAACAATTGGCGGGATCTCCTGCCAAGTCCGACAGGATTTACGTCATCGAGGCTTAGCTTTGGTTGCAGCTGCTGTTGCTGTGATTGTACTAAGCCTTCGTTGGCAACCCCATCTTCTTCGTCATTGTTACTAGCAGCAGAAGAAGCGGGAGAAACTTTTTCTGTTGTGGTCTTCTTCGTTTTATCTTTGCTGCTTGAATCAGGAGCAGTAGCTCTTGGGATCAGCAAACGAGAGGGGCTTCGATTGCCACTGCCAATCGGATTTGCGAAAGAAACTACACTACGCAACTTCGAAGGGGGTATCCATCTTTGATTACACAAATGTTGACAGTGCCTACTGGTGCTAGTTGTGGAAGTTGCAGATGCTGCACTCATGATGATTAATTTTGCAGTCTCTAAAGAGGTCGTGAATATGATAATCAACTAATTATCAAATAAAATATTACTGAACGGATTATATTTGAGAAATCAGCATCAATGAAAAACGAGAGGAGACAGAAGAAGGCTAGCTCTTGCACAAATTCGCTATTTCGACCACACCATCCAAATAATCCAATTTGAGGTTTCAAACTGTCCTTGATGAGGACAGGGAACAGTGCCACGTAGAGTCTCTCTTCTCCTCTCGTTCTCATGGCTGGAGCTTTTGTTTAAAAGATGGACCAAGAGCCAGAGGTGTGAACTAACGCAAGATTGGGACGCTTCAGTGTTATCTATATCCATATCCATTTTCTTTTTCTTAAAACGTAACTTATACCCTATAGTTTATATAATTTATAAAATATTCTGCTTCACTTTTCTTTTTCAAGTTTTTATACTCGTTTACACTTTAAAAACTTAAACCTAATGATAATTTCGTTTAATTATGAAAGACACCCTCGCTCCCACGTTCTCTCTTTTCTAGCTCTCTCTGAATTTCCTATATGTTTCTCTTGAAAAACCAGAAATCATGTTGAAAATTTTGAAAGAAAAATTATTTCTGTTTTTTATCCAATTGAAATGTTATTACAGTGGTGTCTTTTTAATTTTAAATTAACATTATTTTAAATAATACCGATGAGTTATAATGTTTATTTTAATGGTCACGAATCAACCTATATATATAATGATTCTATTTATGTTTTAAAAATGATGAAAATTACATATAATTTTCTCTTTCTTTTCACATCTTCATATTTACTAACATGTATAGTTATAAATTATAGTTGTATTCGCTGATTCTTATGGATCGAAGTGTAACTTCTGTAAAAATGAAAAATCGTTCTATCTTGAAAGGTAATTTGCTCATCACTTTATGTACTGTGGAGAAAATAAAAATATCTTAAAGACATAGTGTTCACATTGAACTCCGATTAATTCTGTTTCTTGTTACAGATTTTGAGGACGATGTTTATAATTTCTTATATAGTAAGTACAAGTTGCAATGTACGACGTATTCCCCAACAGCTCATTGGTGCGTTAACCTGGTAGCTTTAACCAAAAGCATGAAGTTCTGTTAACTATGATAATTCTGGCAAGTTTGATCAGTGGTGCTTTTTATTTTCTGTGATTCATCGATTTTGTCTCAAAACCGAGCTAACTTTTGCGATGCAGATCAAGAACCATTGATCGATCATCACGTATTGTTGATCAACAGAGTTGGTCTTCAACGATTGATAAACGATTCCTTTACGATTTTCAAATATTAGAGAGATGAAGGGTTGGTAGGGAAGAAAATGTTCCGTTTGCCTCCATGAGTTTTAAGAAGATGAATGCCTTCGGCTTTTGCAGAAGTGTAGCCATGCTTTTCATGTCGATTATATTGACTCCTTGTTGAATCACATAAGAATTGCCCTCTGTTCCGTGCTCCTATAGTTTCTGATCCTGCCGTTGCTCAATTAACTATCGTGGATCCAAACTCCAATGAGTCAATTTCGAGTTCAAGCCAGATCACCAAAGTAGAGAATTTAGAAGCTAGTAAAGTGGGGGTTTGATTATATTAATGGAAGGAATTCTGAGATTTTGAATAAAACTTGGCTTGATTGTAGTGCAAGCAATATTGTCAACCAAATGTTTGATGAAATGGCTGAGAAATAAGAAATAAATAAGAAGTACAGTCAATAAGGAGGGATTTTTTTAGTATTATTTTAATAAAAAATGTGTTATGAAGACATGAGTCAAACTTAAGAAGAACTTATGTTCTCAAAACACAAATTCAACTCAAGAACAAGCATGAGTTGAACTTAAGGTGAGCTCATGTTTTCAAAAAACGTGATTTATTTTCCTAAACCTCTTTATGTCAAAGAGGCGCCATACTTGTTTACGTCGAAAAGATCGTTGTACCTCTTTATGTTAAAAAGGTCTGACCACCTATTCGATGGGACAAGTCACGTTGAACTCGTGTATTCAAGAGGCGAGTTCAATGTCTAGTCCAATATATTAAAAATGATGAACAATGCCAAGTCAATGACGTCATTTTCCAATTGAACTCATCTCTTGTATAAATCATTGTTCAAAACTATAAGAAGCAAAAAACAATGATGAATTCGCATCTTCACTCCACTCTCTCTTCCCTAATTTCTCTCCTCCCTTCCAGTCACTCCCACGCCTCAGGCCACTTCCATTCACCACCGTTCATCTATCGCCGTCTCAGCTGTCATGTTCTTGCCTTCCTCCATCACATATCATAGTGCATTAAGTATAAATCATTGTTCGAAACTATAAGTCTTTATGTTTTTTTTATACAAAGAAATTTTTAGTTTTTGTTTGTTCTTAGTGGTATTTTTAAAATTATTTATGATGTTAGTAAAGTATATGTGATTAATGATAGCAAAGCTACTAGGGTTTGGTTTTGTACTATTTATAAATTTTTTTAAGAAGAAAAGTATTGTTCATACTATTTACATTTTTGTTTATATAGCTATTCATTTTGGAGGAAAAACTGTTGACTAGTAAGTTGAAGAATGGAGGACAAGAATATGTTAGCATTACTATCTACGGATGGTCAGATAGTTTATGATTCAAATAAGGTTGGTTATAATCTTAATTCAAGTAAGGGAAAATGAACTTTGACTATGCGATGCCTTGTCAATTGATCAATTGATCGTACCCTAACAAAGCTAGACGTAGCTTGTTGCTTACCATTTAATCTTGGTGTTGAGTTGTGCAACTATGTGACTTTACCAATACAAGATGATGGGGATGTTAGAAATATGTTTACTTGTTTTTATTATTTCTACCACCCAACTTTGTTGAATTGTATCTTGAGACAACATCCAAATCACACTCATACATATCGCTTCCAAGACATGTTGATTCAATGGAGTTTAGAGATATTGGTCCTAGCACACAACATTCGCTATATGACATGCCAAACAAATCATTTGATAATGACTATAGTCCTCATTTATGTGATGATGGTCCTAATCATAACCTGTTAGACGATGATGTATCTAGTCCTAGATTCAATGACCAAGTATTTGAGATATTGGCCTATTGTAATGAAGAAGTTGAAATAAATGAAAATGTTGAGGATGTTGCCGCTAATGAGAAATTGATGGGGGAGCAAATGTATTCTCAATGTATGCATGAACTCCCATCACTAATGTTTACACACTTAGATTGGGATCTCTTCGTGAAACACACAATTTATTTGAAATAAAATAGCACACTGGTCCTCATTCATGTGTATACTTTCGGCTATCATAGGATCACAAGCAGTTAGACTCGATTTTGATTGCATGGGAATTATAGAATGTGATTAAAAGAGATTCTACTATATATGTTGCTGCATTGCATCAGATGATAAATGATAAATTTATCTATGTTGTGAATTATATAAGGGTATGAGAAGCAAGACGAAAGTACTTATGAAGATGTTTGGTGATTGAGATCAATCATACCAATTACTTCCAAGTGCATGAACATTCTTGTCCAAATAAATCCATTGACTAAAGTTCAATGGAAGTTGGATGACATGAGCATCCCTAGCACCATGATGTTCATATATATATATTTTGGGCATTCATTACTACTATTGAGATCTTCAAATATTGCAGAAGTATTGTTCAAATTCATGGTACCTTCTTATATGGAAAATATATAGGTAAGTTGTTAATCGTCACATCAATAGATTCTAATGGTCATTTATTCATGCTTGCATTTGCAATACTAGATGAGTAGACAATAAATAATAGGTCGTGGTTTCTTTATTGCTTTTGACTCCATGTTACTTAGAGTGAAGCTCTTGCTTTGTTTTCTGACAAGTATGTTGGAATAAAAGTTGCAACTTGCAATCCTACAGTTGGATGGACTAAACTTCAAGCCCATCATCAATTTTTCTTGAGACATGTGGCTAATAACTTCATTGAAAGGTTTAAGAACAAGATCCTCAAAGATCCAGTATTTAAGACAATATCTCAATATCAGCAACGAAAGTTTGAAAAATAAACGAAAGAGACGAATAATATAAACTCAATTTGTCAGTGATTCTTTGAGTCAATACCAAAAGAAAAGTGGGCTCAAGGGTATGATGATTGTGCAGATATGGATGGATGATGAAAAATGTTGTTGAATGCGTCAACAATGTTCTTAAAGGGATGGCGCTGAAGAACTTCGTGTGCAACGCTATGCACGAGCATATATTCTACAACTCATTGGAGGTTTTATATTTGCTTACAAGTATAATAATTTAGTGACTTGATGTTTCCAACCTTTGTTGGATGACTTTAGAATTGCCTATCAATATAGATGGCGTAGTGCAAGTTTAGCTTAGTTGTATAGAGAGCTGTGCAGAGGTTGCTTTAAGAGATGCACATGAAATTGTCGGCCCCTTGTTATTATTGGAAATATGGGCATGCGATAGATTCCTTCATTTAGCATCGTTGAGGTTACATCAACTCCTACATATTGATGTCGACGAGGATGGTCTTCCATTGCCTTGACCTCTGTTTGCTATAAGGTATGTTGATTAGATATTCTTTGCCCCATTTTCAATATTTTATATTACTTCTTATGTGTTAATTTATGACTTATAATGTCCTATAGGTGGAAAGATTCAGTTTGTTTCATAGAAAGAAGCACGCATGTGCTAATGCGATACCGGTTCATGTTAGATTGCAGGATCCTAAACATGGTAACATCGTATAACTATGATAGATGTTAAACTGGCGCCATGTGGTATTAGATCTATTGCATAATTTTTTTTTTTTGTATTTTGATAGATTATATGGCAACCTTAATTAGATCTCATTTCTTGTCTCATCTTATTGCATTAATTGCCTTGGCATTTGCAAATTGTCTCTCTACTGATCTACTTTCACATAGTGAAATTACACAGACCTGATCGCTTGATGCGATAATTTGGGATCACTCAAATTGTGCTAAAATCATGTAATAGCGAACTAGGCTTGCGTTCTATTGTTTTAAGGGGAAAACATGAACTTGATTGGTGACTCAAACATCATTAGTATATTGAGAAATGGAATGCACGTAGAGACAACATTCCCGACAGTATCTCAAGAAGAAGAAAATGACGTTTACTACAACTAGGTGTTTATATGAATTAATCAATATCTTTTTCATTTGTTTATACTTAAGAATTTATTTATTTTTTGTTTCATACAGAAGGACACCATACACCACATCAATAACTTGACATTGCACGAGCCAAATTAGACAATTCATTTATATATTATGCTTATGGAATAACAATTCAAGCAATAGAACAAGTGAATGAGGTCTATCGTCCATCCAGTATGCCTTGTAAGACATATAATTCATCACAACACCATAGGTGAATTGTAGAGGATGACGACAAAATGCCTAAGCATGAGGTGTTTACACCATCAGTCTTTAGAGCATTCGAAGATGAGTCTATGACGTAAGTTGCTTCCACTTATAAACTTACACATCAACCTCAAAGACATAGAAGATGATATAAAAAACATGAGGATCCCATTTCTATACAATGAAGAATGTCATAAAGCTCATGTGGATCCATCACAAGAAGTCCTTTAATCGTAAATGTATACAAGACATCCTAGAAGAACAAGAAGAGCATCGTCTTGTGGGACATCATGATTAGTCTTTCATAATTTACCTTACATACTATTTTATGTATGTTATAACTTAATGTCATCCACTTTGAACTCTTTGCTAGTTGTTTTGGGTTGTTAAAATATTATGTTTGTAGTTATTTAAAAGTTGTTTAGAGGTTGATGAAATCTCTAGTATGAGTAATTTTAAAGTTGTTTAGAGGTAGATGAAATCTCTAGTATGAATGAGCATACAATATAACATTGTTGTGGCTGGTTAGTATATATGTGTGTAGGATTTATTGAATTCACAGGTATGATAAGATGATTTCTACGTGGACAAAACTGTATCATTCTTCTAATTAATTTCAATATCAGATCATTCTAATAATATTTTTTAAAAAAATACATTAAATTCATAAAACCCTTAAATAAAGAGGTTAGTTTCTTTGGATTTGACGTCTGTTATATATATTTATCACGCTAAGGGAAATATTGTTGTTGATACATGAAACTCATATACTCCATTACTGTAAGTAGTGGATTTGATTTCCAGAAACTTGCTAAGATTAAGGTTCAGAGGAGAGAGAATAATAATCTTTAATAAAAAGGAATTACAGTTAGTTTAAACTCTTTAATCTAACAGAATTGTACTTTTTTGTAGTTTTTTCAAATACACTGGCACACAATTTTTTCTCTTTTAATACATATTGTTTCTTATAAAAAAACTACAGTGGCACAAAAAATTTTTAGAAAAAAATTGTAGGTTATATTTTGTCAATTACACAAACTACAAGAGTATATAATATTCGTATTTTAGCCTTTTTTTAAGCAACCTATATCCATATCCGCAATCTTTATCTATAATTTGAAATTATGTGATACCGGGCCGGTATGGTACCTTAAATATGTAACAAGCTAAATGTGTTGAATAGTGATGTATCTACGACACATTTGAGGTATCTCATTGTTCACATCTAAGGTACTCTCTACAACACATTTGAAATATCTCATTATTCAATACACATCTAAATTACTCTCAATATATATTGAGGTGCCCATAATACCGTACTAGCCTAGTATCATAGAAGCTCCCTATTTTTTATATGTTAGGGTCATGATGTAAATCATTTTATGGATAATTAAATATAGTGTATAACTTTACTATCCTATTATGACCACTCTTATTTTAATTTGGCAATGTGAAATTAGTTGAGACATTTTTTCACATGTAAATGAATGTGTTTAATCATTTAATCATTGAATTTGAAGAGATATTTTACCATTCAATTAGTCTAGCTACAAGTAAAATGTGTTTCTTGCTCCCGTAATGCGAGCAACACACGTGTCCTGTGCAGGTGAGTTGTTATCTCTACACACACGAGAGAAAAAAAATCTAAAGACAAGGAGTCACCGGAGGGAGGTTTCCTCGCCTTAGGGCCATGATGCTTAAGTTAGAAGTGTGGAGAGAATATGACATAATTTTTGTATGGATTGTGTGAAGTTACCTTTCTTTGTTGGAGGAATGAAGTGTTTATATGGTTGGGAATTCCCTTCTTGTCGAATGGTCAAGGCTTGCCTCCTTTGTCTTCGAGCACAGTATGTGTGGGTGGTTGGAGAGTAGTAAATGGTGGGTGGCACATTAAATGCATGCACATTTGACAAGCCCTACCCCTGACCTGATACATGTAAGCTCCTCAGCCGCAGACTATTCTGGTAGGTGAAGACATTAAGTGTTCTTTGAACGATCATGTTCGTATACCTAATCCCTCGAGATTCTAGTCTTTTCCTCAAGCCTCTGATTTATCAAAGGTGGCATGGTAGCTTGATGAGCGCATGGGGTCATAACCCGACCTAGAGCTAGTAGTACATTATTGGTCAGCTCCGTGAAACCTGGCCTATAGTGTTTGATTAAAGTTGAGGGGATGTCTTTGATTGTGCGTGAAAGTCGATGAGTATTAATGAAATTTCCCTAAATTTTAATAGTTCTACTCACGATATATATGTAAATAATTTGTATTAGTTAAATAATCTTGTGCTAATGGCTGTTTGTGGTGGAATGATATTCTCTTTCACGAAACATAATGATAATATTCCTATTTAGTATGTGAAAGACAAGCTTCTAGTTGTTTCTATGAAGATTGATGATGAAGATATGTTGTTGTATACACTGAATGGACTGCCAAATGATTATTCATCCTTCAAAACCTTTATTAGAACAAAGTCTGATCCTATTTCAGTTGAAGATCTTCATGTCTTACTCAAAGATGAAGAGCAGAGCCTAAATGAACAACATAAGTTTCAAGAACAAAAGATTCAGGCTATGGCAATGCTAGCCAATCAGTATAGGAATCAAACTAACAAAGGTAGAGGTAGAGGTAGAGGTGAGTTCAGAGACAATTCAAGATTTCAAAATTCTATAGGAAAGTGGAGAAATAACTCAGTAAACCAGTTTAATTCTAACTCTCAATTCAGTCCTAACACTTAGTTCTCAAGTGATGTTTCTTCGAATTAGTCTTTCCCAAATTTCAATTCTTTTAACAACACATCAAGGACTCTTTGTCAGATCTGTAATAAGCCAGGGCATAATGCTCTTGACTGTTAACACATGATGGACTACATCTTTCAAGGAAGACATCCTCCTACTCAGCTTGCTTCCATGGCTGCCACCTACTGTTAAGCAAATATTGAAGGGACAAACAACTCAACCTGAATCTCAGACACGGGATGCAATGCTCACTTACCATCTGAGTTGTCAAATCTAAAACTTACTGAGGAGTACAATGAAGAAGATTCAATAGCTATAGGTTTTAGAAAACCCTTACAAATCACTCATACAGGTTGTGGTGTTCCCTCTACTCCTAAACATAACTTTCTTTTGAAACAATTTCTCTGCGTTCCTCATTTCACTGTCAATCTTCAATCTATTCATAAGTTATGTTTAGACAATAAGTGAACCTTTACTTTCGATGCTGACTTCTTCTTTATTCAGGATAAAATATCAGGCCAAATATTGTTCAGAGGACCAAGTGAAAATGGATTGTTCCAAGGTTCCTTCAATCCAACCTATCTCATAGAAATAAAGCTGTAGCTCTTCTTGGTAGCGAACTATCAAACAGTCTTTGGCAAAACTGATTAGGGCATCCTTCTAATAGTATAGTACAATACATACTCAATAAAGCTAGCATAATATGTAATTCCATTTCTGATTCTTGTTTTTGTATTAGCTGTATCAAAGGCAAGATGTCTAAGTTGCCTTTCTCTTTGTCTAGGTCAGTTTCTTTCTGTCATTTAGATCTTCTTCATGGTGATGTATGGGGACCAACCCATGTTACTTCAATAAATGGCTTTAAAGACTGTGTCTTTTGTTGATGATTACTCTAAATACACTTGCATTTTCCCAATGTCTAAAAAATATGAGGTTGCTATAATCTGTCAAAAGTTCTTTCCTTTTATCAAAAAATTTCTCTCTAAACAAATTAAAATACTGAGAACAAATGGGCGTGGAGAGTACATAAGCAAATCTTTTTATACTTATCTCAATTCAAATGGCATTTTTCATCAACTGTCTTGTCCATATACACCCTAGCAGAATGACACTATTGAGAGAAAGAATAGACATATTACTGAAACTGCTCTAGCTCTAATATACAACAGTTATTTACCTCTAAATTTTTGGTTTTATGCATTTGCTACTACCACTTTTTTTATAAACTGTATGCCTACTCCAATTCTCAATGGTAAAAGTCATTTTGAAACACTTTTTAGTTATATGCCAGATTATGCAACTTTAAGAGTATTTAGTTGTGCTTACTACCCTTTACTTAGACCATTTAATATAAATAAACTTCAACCTAGGTTTGATCAACATGTTTTCTTACGGTACTCACTTCACTCTAAAGGATATTTGTGCTACAACATTTCTTCACAAAAATCATCACTTCTAGGCATGTAATTTTTTATGATCCTCTCAATCTTCATCTATAAGCACTCAACCTCAAAATCCTGCTGCTATACCTATTTTGTTTCCTACTCAAATTGTTCCTAATACTACTCCCACTCCCATTGATTCTAGGCAAGCTACTTCTAATACTTCAACTGATATGGACTTACCTTCTGATAATTCTGCTGATATAAGTCCTTTTATAGGCCATTTTTCTCCTAATGCTACTTCCATTATACATATTTCTTCTATCTCTATTGACCTACATTTTTCACCTATTTCTCACTCTACTCTACCTTCTCTACCCACAACATCACAACTTGTCTCTGGCAGTCCATTACATACAACTGATGTTTTTACTTCTTGTATTACAGGTAATACTCATAATATGACAACCAGATCAAAGTCTGGCATCATAAAAAGAAGACGTACTCAGAAGTATCTCAACCTATTAATCTTGTTCAGATTGACCATGAGCCTACTTCCTATTCTACAACATCTAAATCTGAAAAATGGAGATAAAATATGCAAGAAGAGTTTCAAGCTCTTCAAAAATAGGGAACTTGGTCCTTTACTCCCCTTCCACCTAATAAGGATATAATTGGATGCAAGTGGATATACAAGTTGAAGTACAAACCTAATGGAACAATTTCCAGGTATAAAGCCAGACTTGTTGTCAAGGGTTTTCACAGTCATATACACTTCTTCTTTAGTCCAATAGTCAAGTCCACTACTGTCAGGTTACTCCTTTCTTTAGCTGCTCAGTTTGATTGGTCTTTACATCAATTAGATGTAAAGAATTCCTTCCTTCATGGTCAACTTCAAGAAGAAGTGTATATGACTCAGCCTCAATGTTTTGTGAATAAAGACTATCCTAACCATGTATGCAAACTACATAAATCACTCTATGGACGCAAACATGCACCTTGAGCGTGGTTTGAGAGATTTACTTCGTTCATACTCACCATTGGCTTTGTTAGCTCTACTACAAATTCCTCTCTGTTTATGTGCACTTCAGATAATTGTGTCACTTATTTGCTACTATATGTTAATGATATAGTCTTAATAGGGAACAATTCCATCTTTATTCACTCTTTAATTCAACAACTCAAAACTAAGATTAAAATGACTGATCTTGGTACTGTGACATACTTTCTTGACTTACAAGTGTCTCAATCATCCAAGGGCATATTCTTATATCAGCAGAAATATGTGCATGATTTGCTTTCTAAAGCTGGTTTAGTTTCTGCTAAACCTTGTAAGACACCTATTTCAGTAAAGATATACTTTTATGATCCTATTTCACATATTGTTTTTGCTTGTTTAATACAATGGAGGTGGTTGACAAACTCTGTAACATGATGTCACACACTTTGGATGAAGAAGATGTTCTTAAGTTGGATGAATAACAGGTTCAAAACCTAGTGGATGTTAAGCTATTTATAGCTTTTAAGGTGCTTGCACATAAGTCACTCAACAAAACTACTCTAAACGTACCTTGTTGAACCTTTGGAAACATAACAAAGGAGCAAAAATTAAAGAGGTGGGGGCAAGAGTTGTTCATTGCTCATTTTTGTCATCTATTTTACATGGAGAGGGTTTCCTTGACGAACCCTTGTACTTTGATAATTCTTTGGTAGTTTCGAGAGAACCAGATGGTCAGATTCAACATTCCAACCTTTCTCTATTAGAGGTGAACTTTTAGATGCATGTTCTTAATTTACAATATTCTTGTATGCTTCGGAGGAATACGTTGACAATCTTGTGGGGACTTTTATTCATGCACATGAACATCCGAAGGGGGTGTTGGGGAAAGTTTCTTTGCATGCGTTTTAAACTTGACATTAAGAAGCCTTTACAACAAAGACTTGAAATTTGGGTTGGTCATGGTAGATATCTTTGTTTAGATTTATGAATGATATATCGTAACAAAAATCATATCGATCTTAACCTTATTTTTTAAACAACCTAATCTTTGTTAAATGAATCTAGAGATTATAACTTCGACGTGTGAACTTCAAAGATTCCTCTTTTCACATCAACATACAGACCTCGATACACATGCATTGATGTCTTGACTTGCTAACACCACAAAGCCACACCTCACGCTGTCGTGCAAGCCACTACACAACGAAGTCGTTCCCGACCATCGTGTAATGAAGAATTTCATGAACAATAATACCTTGCGACCTTCAACCATTATTCCTTAGATTGTCAATTAAGAGCAACTGTGTGTGTCACTCAAAGACTTAGAAGGGATCTTCATTCTCTCTCTCTCAATTTTTGGCTAGGGTAGGGTTTCTCTAGGTTTGCATCTTCTCTCAACTAATGATTGACTACTAGATGTTCATGTCATGCCTATTAACTATCGGTCTTGACGATGCCTAAAATCAATAAACTAGCTCGTGGACCATAAGGATAATAATTTATTGGCTACATAATTAATAAAGTCTAATGGTTAACCTCATTATCAGATTTATTAATTATTAATTATAATTGATTCTTTTATAAAATTGTAATTATACTCTAATTATATTTTCTGTTACTTGATGTAATTATCCTCGACATATTATTCATTATGTATTCTCATCCACAATATAATACCATACATAATTCATCAATGAGGGAGTTAGTTCATCAATCAAGAGTTGAGAGAAGAACACAATTTTTCAAAAAGTGACTTTTTCTACGATTAAGAGTTAATCAAAATCTCTAAAAGAATCATCATCGTATTCTTTTAGAGAATCGTTTCACAAAAGTCATTCTCAGTAAATCTCTAGATCTCGTTTGTTGAGTACATCTAGAGACAAAAAAATGCATTATAATATTCTACATGTCCACACACGTCCTAGTGCGTTGAAAATTGACTTAAAAGATCTTGGTGTGGATCTTGGAGCCTACTGATCGTTGGAACGGTTTCGTGGGATGGAGGATCAATCGATTTTGTAAGGACGCTTGATTAAGACTACAAAAGGTATATGATTCATAACTTTGCATGTTGTTAATTTAAAATATATTTATATAACGGATCCTGACTGATTATATTTTTCAATAAAAAAAAAATTTTGTTATCGTTGCGTCGCGCTTGTTTTTCTTTTTATCGAAAAGACTAGTTTTTACTAAAAAAAATTTAAACGTCTCTGCTACGCATGTGCCACATTTTTCAACAATTGGTGTCAGAGCGGTTTTTATATATTTTATATGTTAAATGATGTGTGAGTTTTCTTGCATTATCCATATAATATGAGGTATGTATGAATGAATCGATGGTTATGTTTTTTGAATGTATGAAAAATAATGGATCGTTAATTCTGTGGTAATTATTGGATTAGGCTTTGTTCTTTAATTTTTTTTCTTAGGTCTTGTGGAGGTTGTTTTGGGGTGCAGGATTTTTTGTAAATTTATTTTGAATATTTTATTGTAAATATTGCATTCGCTAGAAGATAAAGAATGCATGAGACGAACGATGGAGAAAAAAGAAAAGAAATAGGAATTCTTTTAGAATTCTGGCGCTGGCACCGGAAATTGGATTTCCGTCGCCGGCGCCGCCGATTTTTGAAAACCGGCAATGTCGTCAGAATCTACAATTCCGGAGACGTTGCCAGAAAATTGGCGGTCGACGGTCGACGGCGATCGGCTGCCGACAGTGACAGATCTAGTGGTGGGTGGTGGTCAGTAGCAACTGTTGTCACATTTAGGGAAGTTTCGTAGAAACCCTGTACCATCGAACCATATCACTAAAGATTTTAAGGATAACCCTAAATCTATCAATTATCTTTTCAAATTTTGAAATTAATGTAATTTTATAACTAATTATTAATTTTAATTTTTTTTAAAATTAGAAATTAATAGGATGATTTGGTTTGACCCAAATTTGACCAAATCAAATAAAGTGTTTATTTGACTAAGTCAAAATAAACTATTTTTAAAGGGATAATTATAGAATTTAATTTTAAAATAGTAAGTGGGAGAAGGTTGACATATCAATATAATCTATGGTCTCTATCATTAGTACAACATCATGAGGTGCAATAAGGGTCTCGAGATTGCTTTTTTATCATCTCTCTAAGGAAGGTTTTAAGCTGTACCAATACCAATATTAGGCTTTTTAAGAAGATAGGAGGAAGTGATGTAGTTTAGTTTTGAGCGACCCTAAGACGATATATTCTAAATGAAGTCATGGAATCTGAAATGATGGGTTACACTCACAAAGTCACAATTAAGCTTTCATGTGGATAGTTGTGACTTGACCGAACAAACGATACCTTATTATTAAAAGAGAAAATATGAGATCTTTTAAGTTTTAATTATAAGAATGAAAATGTCTCATAAACAGTCTGAAGTTAATCTGACTCGCCTTAAGGCAGCACATTAATCGTTGGGTTATTTTATCATGATTAGTAAATGTTAAATTTTATGGGTTTATTATGTTGCGTTCATGCATCACATTTACTTTTCAAATTTTAGATATGTATCAATTATATTGAATCTTGTATGCTTTAAATTTCAGTTATCATTATTATGTCAACCATGGGCAACCTTGTTACTACTTTACTCGCTCTTAAGAGAATTGAATGGTGATAATTTCATATGTTAAAAATCAAATGTGAACTTAATACTGATTGGTGAGAACCATAAGTTCATTCTTATTGAAGAATTTCCTGAGGAGCCCACAGCTCATGCCCATAAGAATGTTAGGGACAAATATGATGCTTGGATCATATCAAACAACAAGAGGAAGTGTTACATGCTTGTGAGCATGAATGATGTTTTGACAGCCAAGCATGAAAACATGGAGACTGCCTATGGGATTATGGAATCTCTGCAGGCGATGTTTGGACAGAAGTTTAATCAAAGTCATCATGAGGCCATTAGGAGCTATATGACGACTAAAATGAGAAATGGTACTTCTGTGTGAGAACATGTTTGAAGATGATAATTATAATGCACGAAATAGAAGTACATGGGGCGACCATTGATGAGCGGACTCAAGTTAACATTATACTTGAGTCGCTCACACCACTTTTTCTGCGTTCACGACCAACTATGTTATAAACAAGTTACATTTCATTATGACCCAAGTGCTGAATGAACTGCAGACTTTTGAGTCACTCAACCTTAGAATGACCAAAGAGGGCGAGGTAAATGTTATCGAGCAAAAACCTTATTCCACTATTAATAGTAACAAGAGGAAGAAGATCAATGACAAGGGCAAAGGTAAGAACAAGAAATGGAAGAAAGTCAAGACATCGCCAAAAGCCAAGAAGAACAAGAAAGACAGCAAGCTCAAAGGAAAATGTTGGTTGAACTTCATTGGAAGAGAAATTGTACTAAGTATCTCTCCGAAATGAATATGAAAGGTAAATATCATTTACTTGTTCTTGAAGCTTGTTTAGTGGAATATGATTTGTCATCATGGATACTTGATTCAGGAGCCACTAACCATGTATGTTCTTCTTCTTTACAGATGCATGATTTAAGATCTTAGGTTGGGACATATTAATCTAGATATGTTAAACATGTTAACAAAACATGGTGCTTTGAGAGAAGTACTATCAAACTAATTTATGCACCTCATATATCCTTAAGTTTCAAATCTCATTTTATTGATCAACCATGATAATTTTCATATTTGACGCCTCAAGTAAAAATTATCAAATCATTAATACTCCATTAGAGATACTAAAAGAGTCTATAGATTCTACTAGTAAGAATCTATGTATCATCATTATCTAACTCAGTCATCTAACCTACATGTATGTTAACTTTCAGAGTCTTAATCCATAGTACATCAAAATGACAAAGATATTAAATATGAATTCATAACTCTTACAAGATTAAGAACACTCATAATATAATAACAACGATTTGTTAGGTAACAAGGGAGAGTTGAAGAATGTAATACAAGTGGTTGCATTATAAATGATTTTTAATTTAAGATGAAGAAGTCAAATGGTGAAATATTTATTATGATATGTGTTGGTGGCTCTTGTGTAGGCATAATGATTTGTGTATTTGAGAGAGTATAGTAGTGAAAATTCTTGTTCAGTAGATATTATACAAAGTGATCAAAGGCAAGTTAGTGTTGTCATGATTAGTAAGCGTTTAAAGGAAAATTACAAGGCATGTTGCTTTCAAAATAGTTGTTCAAAGGAGATTGTTGATCACATTTGTGCCGAACATGGTGTTCATCTTAGCTTGAGGAGGAGAGAAATAACTATGGATTATGTTTTAGGATTTTCTAAGAATCATACGTTGCTATTCCTTCATTTTTACAGCTTTGCGTGAATTATACCCTAGTATGATTATGTTTCTGAATGATTAATAAACATATTGTTGTCAGTACATTATTTAATTATGTATATATTTTTATTTTTTTATGTTTCAGGTTCTGTTAAATTATGTTTCAGTTGACAATACGTTTTTAAAGGCCAAGTACATGGGTATTTTATTATCCATTTATCCTTTAGATGGTAACAACCAAATCTTCTCAATAGCATTCTCTATAGTTGATATATAAAATGATGATTCATGGGAAGGATTCATGCAAAAGTTGCATTTTTGCATTGAAGATATTAATGATTTGGTTATTGTGTCGGATCGGCACACTAGTATATCTAAGGCTGTTAGAATTGTATTTCATAATGCTTATCATGGAGCATGTATGCACCATCTATATCAGAATTTGAATACAAGATTAAAGTTGTCAAATAACATTGATCCCATTTTTTATGCATGTGCTGAGACTTACTTATGATTGTCGAAGCGTCGCATGTGGAGTTCGTGCAAGATTTCTCCATGAATTCTTTATATTTACAGGGGTTTGGATTTGATAGATACACTCGAACATATTTTATTAGTAAATAATATAATATTATGACCTTGAACATCTCTGAAAGTATTAATAACATGCTATTTGAAGCACGATAACATAGTTGATATATGTTTGAGATGATTTTATGAGCGTAGGATGGAAACATCTTTTATGAAAATGAAGCTTACAAGGTGCACCGAGGATCACTTAAGGGATGAACACATAATTGCTCGAACTATGTTGGTATGTGTTATATACTTGTACTTTAGTTATTGTGGTCAAATTGGTCGCAACTAAAAAACGTGCAAACACTCAATTTGTATTTCCTCTTCTAAGGTAAGAAGACAGAACATTAATACAATATTTGACATTGTTATTGTTATTTTATTAGATAATGATTTATATTGAAATTTTATTTTATTTATTTATGAACATTGTTGACTATAAGCTGTGTTTTAAGATGATGTTTTGCAGAGCCAAGTTTTTGTTATGCATTGACGTTGGGTTGGTGTTTAAAATTGGACTTGTGATTTTTTTATTGTTACGATTATTTTAAGTGTAAGTGTACACTACGTTGTCAAGTAATAAAATTCCATGAATATAGAGTATCGTCCATAAATTTTGATTGATATTAATTATTAAAATCAACTAGATCCTAAATTTAATTGAAAATATCAAAAAGTGAGATTTTTATGTAATATTAAATTAAAACAATTAAGATTATTAAGTAAAAATAATATAAATTTTAATGATTAAAAGTTTTAAGGATTCTGATTTCACCAAACCAAGCATGCTGAAAATTCTAAATCTCAATCAATCAATATTTATTATAATCCTGACAATGAATTTTTCTAATGTAATTATCAATCATTCTCAAATATCGATAATAATGATTCAAGTATACAAAGTATCTCACATCTCTTTTAAGATTAAATATATTGAAACTCATTTAAGCACAAAAAATTATAATTACTACACTAGATTCATAATTATCTCCAACGTATGAAATTCTAATGGTACCATGAACAACGGAAAAATTTAATCATCACTTCTTATTCTCAGAATTAAATTTTAAATCATTAAATAGTAGGCCACACAATCACATGCATTAAGAAACATATCATAACACTAATCAATAATGAATAAACATCGATTAGATTAAAAATCAAAATTAAGAAACAATCATGATTTGCTACATCATAGTCCTAGATTGGAAACTAAAACATACTAAAATAAGAAAACATTGTAACAATATTCATTCACATATAGAAAAGAGAGAAGAAAGACTGGATTTGAAGTGAAATTGAGTATGAAATTCATTTCTGGGTTGGATCTTGATCTTCTCCTCTCCAAGAGCTTTTTCCTGGGAGATATTAACCTGCATAAAGATAAGTGGCATGAAAGAAGATCCTAAATATGTTATTGCTTACAAAATAAATTAAAGCAAATTTAAGAAGAAATGAACGAATATTTTATGTTAACAAGCTCACCATTGCTTTAAATTTCAATCTGTATCAACATCATTTGGTATAATATCCTCTGAATCGTCATCATAATTAACCAAAGTGTCATCTTCATTGTCATCATCATCAATAAAATCAATATCTTCAATATTACTATCTCATACTCCAATGACATATGCATCTAATGTGTCTTTAGACTATGTATTTTTTGTGGGCCAAGCTGAAATAGTTAGTCATCTGTTTGAAGAATTTGAGTTTGCCATGAGTGTTTGGCTTGATCTCATGAGAAAGAGTAGGCTAATCTGTAATGCTTATAACTGGCTACAACTAGTGGATTGGCTTATGGTAATAGCTAAAGGTAAATGCCTATCTGGTGTCCAACTCAGGTTGACCTTTTTTTGCATTTGTGTATTATGTATGGAATGAACAGAATGCCAGGATTTTTGAAGGAAGAACTAGAGATAGACAAGTCCTGGTCAAAGCTATCCTGAATATTGTGAAATCCAGATTGTGGAATGTCAAAGGGATCAAAACTGATGCTTCAGACACTGATCTGATTCTGAAGTGGGAGTTAAACCCCCATAGCTTTGAGTCAAACATTTAGCTTGGAGTTCCCCTCCCTCTCCATCTCCTCCCCCACCTCTCTCTCTCCTTATTTTTTTCTTGTTGTCCTTTTGTGTTGCTGTTCTGTGTTGTTGTTGTAAGCTTTGGGCCTTATCTATAAAGGCTTAGGCAAGTTTGTTTTTGAGTTGATGAATTTTCTTATTCTGTTAAGTTTAGGGTTTCTATCCCATAGTGCTTGTCTTCAATTGTTGTAAGACTTGGGTGTTGAAGGAGAGGCAACTACTGTCATCTTTGGCTCCTGCTAAAAATGAGCTCTCTTGGAATCTAAACTGAACTAGATATGTTGGTTTTCTGTTTCTTCGGTTTGGCTCTTGTTATGAGGTGGCCAATGGACTTTGTTGAACTATGGTTTGTAGGTGCTGAACAATGGATTTTGCTGATCTGGTTTGATATATGTTTTTGCTGAACTATGGTTTTGTAGGTGCTGTTTAGTGCTCTCGTGCTTCCTCCCATCTCTTGTGAACATGGTGCTTTGTTATCTTTGGGGTTGTCTTATAAAGCCCATTTCCTTTAATTTTCTTTTGAGCTCTTGTGGCTGTTAACTTATAGCTGAAATAGTTTATCTATAGGTTAACATAGTTTTGATTTTTTCCATGTAAATTTGATTTTGTTTTTCTTGGGGTTTGCCCTTTGTAGTGTGGAAGTCTCTTTCTCGGTTTATAAAATATTCATTTACCAAAAAAATATCAATCAATCCTTGTGGACGATACACTATATTCATAGAATTTTATTACTTGACAACGATAGTGTACACTTGCACTCTTCAAAAAATCATAACAAGTTTTGGTGCTGTTGCCGGGGATTGATTTTGTTTTTTAATATTGGAATTATATATTCTTAATTTACTTTGAGTTTTTATTTTCTTTTATTTACAGTTGTTTCCTATTTTGAATTTCAGGCATTTTCTTAGGTATATGAGACGATTTGGAAGCGAAAATTCGACTCCTCTTTATTCAAAAAATGAGAGAACTTGTCGTCAAACTAAAAAAGTGTGGAGACAAGTTTCTAGACAACCTCAAGAAACTGTGGCTGACATTAGAGAGAATCTTGGAATTATGAACAACCAAAATAACCGGGCAATTCGGGACTATGCTATGCCGATAGTCAATGAGACTGCGTCTGCCATTCAACACCCCGTTATTAATGCCAACAATTTTGATATTAAGGCGGATATTATTCAAATTGTGCAAGTTAATCAATTCAACGGTTTGCCTAATGATGACCCAAATGTTCACATAACCACTTTTCTCAAAATTTGTGAGACATTCAAACACAACAATGTCTCAAATGATGCAATTCGGCTGAGATTATTCCTATTTTTTACTTTGGGATAAAGCTAAGAGTTGGTTGAACTCTTTGTCGGCTGGCTCAATCACTACTTGGAATGGTCTTTCTAAGAAATTTTTAGGCAAATTCTTTCCACCAGGTAAACACAGCCAAGATGAGGAATGAACTCTCTACCTTTTCTCAATATGATATGGAGTCTCTTTATAAAGCTTGAGAAAGGCATAAAGAGATGTTGAGGGGATGCCCACATCATGGACTCCCTGAATGGCTACAAGTCTAAGCTTTCTGTAATGGATTGGAGAATTCAACAAGGCCACTAGTGGATGCAGTAGTAGGAGGTGCTTTGATGAGTAAAACACACGAGGAGGCATATCCTTTGCTAGAAGAAATGGCTGTTAATGCAATGGACAACTGAGCCCAACGTACCAAGAAATATTCATGGAGTTTATGAAGTTGATGCTCTTACCACTCTCACAGCTCAAGTAGCTACATTATCCAAGCAATTGAGCTCTTTTACCGTCAATGTTAGTGCTATTCGTGCTACACAAGAAGTTTATAACTTATGCAATGGACCTCATTCAAGGACTAAATGCCAAGTTGAAAATCTACTTTCTCATTCTCAGTCAGGACATGTTAATTTTGTTGAGAATTACAACAGACAAAATAACCCATGCGCCAACACCTATAACCAAGGATGGCGAAATCACCTTAATTTTTCTTGGAAGAATAGTTAGGATGTGATTAATCCACTAGTTGTTACTCAGCCTCAATTTCAACCTTAACAACCTATTACTTCTTTAGAAGATGCTTTTGCCCAACTCACTGTCAATACTAATCAATTTATGGCAAAAACATATGTTACACTTCAGAGGTAAGAAACTAATATTTAGAGCCAAGCTGCATCTATTCAGAATTTGGAGCTTCAAATGGGTCAACTTTCAGAAATACTCAATCATAGACCACAAGGTTCTCTGCTGAGCAACACTAAGAAGAATCCAAAAGAATAAGAAAATGCCATTACCCTTTGTAGTGGCAATGTGTTAGCAGAACTGAAGAAAGAAAAAGTTGAAAGTTCTCAACCAATTAAAACACAAATTGAGGTTGTAGGTGATGATTTTATCGAGAATTCAAAAAAGAAGGAAGACAAACATAAGTCAAAGCTCTTTCCCGATAATCTTCCTCCTAATGTTCCATATATTTCATACCCTCAGCGGTTCCAGAAGTAGAAATTGAACAAGCAGTTTTCTGAGTTTCTTGATGTGTTTAAGAAACTACATATCAACATTCCTCTTACTGATGCTTTGGAACAAATGCCAAGCTATGTCAAATTCATGAAGAAAATTCTCTCGAACAAGACAACAAAGGTAGATGAGTATGAGAAAGTTGCACTTACTAAGGAGTGCAATGTTATCTTGCAAAATAAATTGTCCACAAAGCTAAAGGATCCTGTAAGTTTTTCTATTTCATGCACTATTGGCAATTCTTATTTTGAAAAGGCTCTATGTGATCTTTGGAGCTGGTATTAATTTGATGCCTTTCTCAATTTACAAGAAGCTAGATCTTGGAAAAGTTAAAACCACAACAGTCTATTTACAATTAGCTAGTCGTTCCATTAAATATCCACTGGGGATTATTGAGGATGTTTTGGTAAATGTGAATAAATTTATCTTCCTAGTTGATTTTATTGTTCTTGATATGGATTAAGATCGAGAAATTCTAATTATTCTTGATGGACCATTCTTAGCTACGGGGAGAACTTTTATTGATGTGTAGAAATGGCAGCTTATTCAAAGAGTGCAAGAAGAGCAGATCTTTAATCTCTTCAAAGTAATGAAATACCCAAATGATATGGATAGTTACTTGTGGGTGGATAGTGCAGAAATATGTATTGAAGAAGCAATTCATACTAGTTATACGATTGAGCCATTGGAAGCATGTCTAGTTGGGGCTATTGATAAGGAAGATCCAGAGATTTTGGAGTGTGTGAATCGATTGGAAGCAACCCCACCGATATTCATTAAGAGGCCTTTTGAAGAACTAGGAGAAGATAAACCTAGACAATTGCCATCTATTGAAAAACCACCAGTATTAGAATTCAAGCAATTGCCAACTTATCTCTGGTACACTTATATGGAAGAAACATTTACTCTTCTTATCATTATTTCTAATTTATTGAATGGTGAATAAGAAAATAAACTTTTGAGGGTCTTGAGAAAGCACAAAACAACCCTACAGTGGTCAATTTATGACATAAAGGAAATTTTAAAGTCAATGGACAACGAGTGAAGTCGCATTTGGATGATCAAATTGATCAAGAAAAGATCACAATCGTGTTGCTTTCGCTTTTATCATCTACATTACGTCCGATTGAAGACATCAGAGCAAGCGCTACCGGGAGGCAACCTGATTTTATTTTCATTATTTTTATTTTTATTTATTATTAAAAGCTTCCACTTTATCCATTTTATCTCTTTCATTAGATCTCAAGTATTTATCTCCTTCTATTATCTCTCCACAAGCACTGGTTTTCCCGTTCATGCCCTCATTTGGAGACAACATAAACAATGCGGATAATGACGACGAGGAAATCTAACCCTCATTCAAGGAAGTCATCTTTCTTTAACATATTTTTCATTGAGGACAATAAAATTTTGAACTGTGGAGGTGGTGGCATTTAATTTCATTATTTATTTACTTTGTAGTCTATTTATTTTGTTTATTTCATTTTTTATTATTAAAAAAATTAATTAAAAATTTGACGATCTGTAATAGGTAACACTAATAGCTATGGTGAGATTGGTTTTGAATTATTGATAACTTTGGAAAATTTGATAATTGAATTTGTGTATCTGTGTGTGTTTAAGTCATTTGTTGATTGCATTTTACTAGAGAATCCTGACATGTTGAGCACCTAATCTTGAGTGTTTGATTATCTTTTTTATTAGAGAAGGTTTATATGACTTAAGAAATCTTTATGATCTCATAAGAACTCTACAACCAGTTTGATTGTTACTCAAGGTGAAATCCTAGGCTACACTATACTTAGGACATGAGTTAGGCCATCCTTAGACTGTTTGAACTTTTCAAGCCAACCTATGCATAATTGTTTCCCTAGTTATCCATATTGAGCCTCAATAGCCATTTTCTTTACCATCTATGACAGTCACTTAACCTTATAAAAAAACTCATAGTATTTGGATGCTCTAGGAAAATACTTGAAGCTATGATAATTTGGGTGGATGGGAGGATAATTGGATATATTCATTTTAAAAAAAAATCTGTGAATAAGTTTGATTTCATAGCCTCTTGGACTTGAGTGACTAAGCTCGAAGGGGCGTCTCAACACCTAATACCCTAAGACCAACTGGTTTGGGAGCTATTAGCTGAGCGCTCGTTAAGGAAAAAAGAAGTTTAAGGAAATGAAATTCAAAAAAAGGAATGGTTGGGTGTGGTTGATAATTCAAGAAGTGGAAAGTGACAAATTTGGGGATTTGGTAAGAGAAGTTAGGTTAAGCTTGTTGATTTTAGAATGCATGTGTGACTATGGGTAAATATTGAGCTAAAATAATACCCTTTATCATACCCTAAACCTTAGCCAGGCATTATAAGCCTATGAAAGTCCTACTGATCCTGAGTGTTTTGGTTTGCTTACATTAGTGGAGAGTTTCATGAAAAATTGACCTATGGAGTTCTAATCTATTTATAGATTAATAGATCCACTTTTATAAGACTTTGTTACATAAACTCATTTAAGACTAAGAAAATTGGACGGCTTAAGGCGACACACACACACTTAGGATTTTACAAAGTGTAGTGTAAGTTGGTATTTGTGTTGAAATTCTACATGATCATAATTCATAAGTTTTTCTTAGGTTGTCGCTATTTTGAAATCACTAAGGCATGTTTAGTTAGTCAAAATATTTCGTCAATTGATCCGCAGTCTTGCATAATTAGATTTTAATGCTTACTTGATTGATTTTATATTTTATTTTACTCAAGGACTAGCAAAAAGTTAAGTGTGGAGGTATTTGATGAGTGTATTTCATATTCTTAGTTTTAATTTTATTGATTCTTTAAGGTTTATTACTTGATTTATGTTTGTTTTTGTTTTTATTTTGTAGGTAAGATATTCTAATGCACTTGGGGGTGATTTTAGAAGATTGAGAAGGTAAAAGGCAGAATAAAAAGTGATAAAAGGACGGATTTGGGAAGAATGGCCATCGTCGTGACCCTGGCTCATTATAATGAGAAGCAATAGCACCAGCGTCACGACGCTGACACGACGTCAAGAAGTAGTATTGCCAGCATCACGATGCTGGCTTCTCAGCATCGTGACGCTAGCGCGATTTATATATTTTGTGCAATTTTTTTACTTCAATTTTATCCTTTACGAAATTTAGTGTATAAATAGAATATTTTAGAGTTATTTGGACGTTTTTGGTCATGAGAGGATACTCATCTTCCAAATTTAGATTCTGCTGTAGGATCTTCTACTGATGAAGATGGTTCCCAATATGTATATACACTTTCTAATGGTTCATATTATAACGGTTTCTTATTCTTTGTTTTGTTGTAGGGGCTTCATCTTCCTTGGGGAGTGTGAGAAAGGTTCGTGGGCCAACAAGAAGGATTGAGTTAGAGAGGTTAGTGAGCCAGTTTGGAAAATTACCAATTGATACTCCTCTTCTCGGTGTTGTTAGACCTGTTGGAAAGTGGTTTCTCCAATTTAACCTTGAGATTGATGCCCTCGTACGATAATTCATACCACTTCAATATGAGGGTTAGTCCAATGTGCCTGAAAAATTCCTGGTAGTAATAATTGAGAGGCTGCAGGTAATAATGATACATATATTTATTGTTATATTTTTTTAATTGCATGACTGGTAGTAAAAGGTTGTTGCATGTCTATTTTACTTTTGAATCAACCAGTAATGCTATGATCGATTGGATTAAAGTTGAAGCAGCGAACACATACAAGGGATACAAGTACACATTGCATAGACATTATAAAAAATTTAAAGATCCAATAGTAGCATGATGGCATCCTTATAAGGGTGTATCACATGATGATTGGATTGGCTATGCATAATTTGGGAGTGGAGAAATTTGGGGTAATCTTATTATCAAAGCTTATTTATTAGATTTTAATTATTTGACTAATTATTTCAATCATGAAACTCATTTATTATAGGAGGGCTCAAAAACCAATTCTCAAACCGTCAAAACCTTCCATACAATCATAATGGAGAGAATGTATATTTTCTTAATCATCAATTTCGTCAGGTGAATAAAAATATTGTTTTAGTACTCTTAATAATGTGTAGTATATAATAATTAACGACTCAACTTTTGTTACATTTTGGATAGGATGTTTCAACTGGGATAGCACTTACTCGAATTGAAATGTTTTACAACACACATTGCAGTGCTAAAAAAGGTTGGCTGAATGATACGGCTCACGAAAGATATGTAAGTAACCCCTCTAAACTATTTTTTAGTTGATGTTCATTGTCTTGATAATATTGTTAGTTTCAATGTGTGTGTGGGTGTTAGGGAGGTTATCACCCTGTATATCAACGTGTTAGATGATTTTTGAATATTTTCTGATTAATGCTCATTGTCTTGATACTAGTGTTAGTTTCAATGTGTGTGTGTGTGTGTTGGGGGGGGGGGGGANNNGGGGGGGTATCACTTTGTATCTAACCGTGCTAGATGAGTTTTGAATACTTTTTGATTGATGTTTTTTGTCTAAAGATAATAGTGTTAGTTTCAATGTGTGGGTGGGTGTTGGGGGGCTTATCACTTTGTATCTAAGCGTGATTTTTGAATATTTTTTTTGTTGATGCTCATTGTCTAAAGATAATAGTATTAGTTTCAATGTGGGTGTGGGGGGGGGGGGGTTATCACTTTGTATCTGAACGTTTGGGAGGGGGCTTATCACCGTATCTGAACGTGCTAGATGATTTTTGAATATTTTCTGATTGATACTCATTATCTTGATAATAGTGTTAGTCTCAATATGTGTGTGCGTGAGTGGGTGGGGGGTATCACTTTATATCTAAACGTGTTAGATAATTTTTTAATACTTTCTGATTGATGCTCCTTGTCTAAAAATATTAATGTTAGTTTCAATGTGTCTATGGGTGTTGGAGGGTTTATCACTTTGTATCTGAGCGTGCTAGATGATTTTTGAATACTTTTTGATTGATGCTCCTTATCTAAAGACGATAATGTTAGTTTCAGGGGGGGGGGATATATCACTTTGTATCTGAATGCGCTAGATGATTTTTGAATACTTTCTAATTGATGCTCCATCATCCTCAAAATTTTAAAATCTCAATCAATCAATGTTTATTATAATCCTGGCAGTGAATTTCTCTAATGTAACTATTAATCTTTCTCAAGCATCAATAATAATGATTCAAGTATACAAATCCCACATCTCTGTCATGATTAAATATATTGAAACTCATTAAGCACAAGAAATAATAATTGCTACACTAAATTCATAATTATCTCTAACTTATAAAATTCTAATGGTGTCATGAACAATGAGAAAATTTAATAATCACTTCTCAGTCTAAGAATTAAATCCTAAATCATGCAATAGTAGGTCAAACAATCACATGCATTAAGAATAGATCATAACACTCAGCAATAATGAATAAATATCAACTAGATTGAAAAATAAAATAAAGGAACAATCATGGTTTGGCTACATTGTAGCCCTAGATTGAAAAACTAAAACATACTAAAACAAGAAAACATCCTAACAATATTCATGAACATAGAGAAAATAGAGAAGAAAGACTGGATTTGAAAAGGAAATTGAGTTTGAAATTTGTTTCCAGGTTGGATCTTGTTCTTCTCCTCTCCAAGAGCTTTTCCCTTGCCTCTCACGTCCAAAATGTCCAAATAAGTCTAAAATATTCTATATATGCACTAGGGTTTGTAAAGGATAAAATTGGAGCAAAAAAATCGCACAAATATCTAAATCACGCTGGCGTCACGATGCTGAGAAGCCAGCGTCGGGAAGCTAGCAATACTGCTTCTTGACGTCGTGCCACTGTCGTCGCACTGGCGCTACCACTTCTCGATTTTATGTGCCAGCATCGCGGCGCAAGGAAGCCAGCGTCGATGCTGCCATTTTACCCAGATTCATCATTTTATCACCTTTTATTTCGCTATTTGCCTTTTCAAAATAACTTGTTAAGTTTCATTATCCAATAACCAGAAACATTCACAAATATTTAAAATATAACCAACTATCGACGTTCAAAAAAACTTATAAACTAATAGTCTTCATAATAAACTAGTAGCTTAATAAACAAGATCCAATATTCATAGATTTTCAAAATAACATCTCAAATAAAGCTGTGATCCAAGAGAGAAGCTTGAAGCTTGATCCTTCTTCTAGGGTGATTGTTCATTGCAACATCCTATTGTTCTCTGCCACATAAGGTGATTGGAGTAGTTGTTTTTTCCTAACTAGCCCTCTCTTTCTTCCCTTATTTAAAGATGCTCCTTTCACTTTGGATTCTGATTGGAATTTGTTTATTAGTAGTAGAAAAAAATCAGAATATGTATTTGATTTCATTATTGTACCAGTAGTATAAATTCTATTTATTGTTGTCTCCTTTTATTGCTTCTACTAGTTTTCCAATGCTTCATCCTTATTTACCATCTTATTTTTTTCATCTTCATTCTCATCATCATCCTTATCTTCCTCATCGTCTTCTTCATTATCCTACATACATTTAAGATGTGTTAATAGTTATATAAATTTTTTTCTGAATGACGGCAAATAATTTGGTTTCCTTTTTCTTGGTTAGCAGATTCATTTCCAACATTTTGTTGTTGGTTGATGTCAACGTCTTGTTTGTCCAAACTTTCTAATTTTTTGTCAAGTTAATTGGATCCAATGTTGTAAATATCACACGCAAATGCTATGTTTGCATTGTTATCTTTCCTTTTTTGATGTGTTAAATGTAGACCGAAACGGAGCCATGTATGTTGAGTCCATTTCTTACCGTGTCGGGTTCAGGGTGTTAAAATCATGCACATGTGTAATCAATTTGTAGAACAAATTAGTAAGACATATTCTGATATACAATTTAAATAAATTTATTTACTTGTAATTAATTCAGTTACATGCCCTGGCATTATTGAAGACAATGTTGGTTAGATCCTTGTAGGTGGGCTGCTTGTCGGACTCCTAGTATAATCTAGAAATATGTTGGGCATAGTGCTCAAACATGTGTAAATACCATTTTAATTTAAAATTAATAAAATTATATTTTTTTTGTAATTGTCATTTTAAATTATTATTAAATAATTTGTGTAAAAATATGATTTATATTCATTAATGAAACTATGATATTGTATTAGTACGAGGGAATTAAGCTCATAGATAATGAATAAAATAGTCTGCAACATATTAAAATATGTAATTTTTAATGAATTGTTGCTAGTACGGTTCTCTAACATTTTACATGCATGTGATCTAGATCTAGATCGCTGATGTAGATAGATATTTTAGTGAATGTACTTTATATAATTAGATTGTATAAAACATGACCGATGTGAATAAATATCTTTATTCACTTACCGTTTAACATAAAGATTTAATACACATTAATTAGCTGATCATATGTAGATAAGACTAAATTTTGAGTAGTCATGAATTCATATATATGTCAATTAGATCTTTTGATTCACTCGTTAAGGTTTATTTGTGTAAAACATACTAGCAACTTTTATTTTAGAGATTCAGTGACATGGATGATTGTGAATATGATTTTACATGATTTGGAATCTAAACTTTCCTAACAGATCATATATTAGTTTCCTTAAATATTAACTCAAATTTATGATACTATTTTAAATTGACCAATCACCAGCGAATTAATGGTACTTAAGGATCAAGAGGTAATTAGATAAGGTAATTATTTTGATGAACTCTAATTTATGTACCGATAATTGGAGGACATAACTATATGAAGTAATTATATCAATGAATTACAAGAGATTATTATGTAAATATACTCTGTAGTTACCAAGAGTGCAATTCCATATTTATAGTAGAGTAATAATGAAATTAATAAATAAGACTTTTTAATTAAAAGTTTAATTAATAATCTTGTGTATTAGAGCTTAGAATTATGGGTATATGGTCCCATAGCCACATCTATACTACACATAGTTTAGGGTGTGAATGTTTCAAGACATAAGAAAAAGACTAGTTTGCAAAATGAATTAAATTATTTATTGTAATTTTTGAAATTATATTTAAATATTTATATCGATTAGTTTTATATTAATCGATAAGTGAGACAATATATTTAATTTATGAAATTAAATATTATTAAATTATTATGAGATAATAATTTGAATTTGACTATTCTATTAATTTTGATTAGAAAATTTATCACGTGACATGTTGAACTGCCATATGTCAATCACTATTTTTTGAATCAGGGATTGACATGACACACTGTAGTACCACACGACACTGCAGTGTAGCGCAAACTATAGTGGATCCCACTATAGTGACACATTTGTAAATAATTTATTATTTTATGTAAACCCTAAAACCTAATGAGACTTAACCTAAATATATATATTGATATTATTCTATTGGTCACTTTGAAATAATCTGTATGATTAATTGTTAATCAAAGATTCTATGAATTCTTTAATTCTTTCTCAGAGTTCTGTCTCAAAAAGTTCTTCTCCAAATTTCTAGATCTGATGTGTTGAGTACATCTAGAGACAGAAAAATAGAATTATTCTACGTACTCACAGTCTGTTGCTTGTAAAATCTCAATTCATTGTTAGCGAGGACGATTGATAGACTACAAGAGGTATAATTCATTTCTTTGTATGTTTATGATTCATACATAGATATATATTGGATTCGATGAAAAAAATTATTTTTCACTAAAAAGTATTTTTTGGAACCTTTTGCGTCGCAATTATTTTTCGATCGATAAATTTTTTTAAACTAAACGCATTCGCTGCGCGCCGCTATTCCAACATAATCTTGATAGCAAACTTTTTTTTACGCATTGATGTTGTTTCTCTGAAAGGCTTGCGATTACCTTATATGTACAAATAATCAAGACATATGAGAATCCCTCTATCCCGTAACATTGTGCTTCAACATGATACGCATAATCTCTAATGAATTCTTGCAAATTCATATGATAACCTCATCAATGGTGTGGTTTCGAACATGCTATCATCATCTAACATGTTGACTTGTTGAAGGCCTATCTTGATAGTTTATTGTCTTTCCAATAAAAAATTCTCCAAGCAATAGAGCTTTGCCATTTTCAGTTTGTCTTCTTCTTTGCTCTTTTCATTGTATTAAAGGATAAAGCGAGATTCATCCTTGTAATTGATTCGACTCCGGGAAAAAAATGCCTCCCTTGAATTTTCTTGTTGGCAGCCCTCTTTGCGAATGAAAGGATAGTTACTACAATTCAGCTCTCTTCGTGGGCGAATTCCTTTAATCCGTAGTTTATCAAGTGTCTATCGAACTTGAACTTAACAGATCTGTTTTCCCCACATTTTGGCATTGTCTTCGAAGCAAATACATCATTAGTTGTGTAAGGAAGCTCTTTACATGAGGTCTGACAAATGGACAAAACACGAACAATAGATTTTCCTGAAAATTTAAATAAATTATATAGATATAGTATTACGTAATTTTTTGACAATTAATTTCTGTAATTTAATTAGGCTTACCTGTGATTTGTAAACACCATACACTATAAGAAAACCCACATGCAGCCAGCGGTTTTTTGGCGCTATTGCGCCGGTTTTGAACTGCCGTTTAACCTATCCCCGTTGTTCACAAATCACTGCCAAAGTGATCCGACCGTTGTAGCTAGACTGCTCGGATAGATCTCCTTCGGCGGTTATAGAAACCGCCGAATTTTTTAGTTTTTTTAAAATGTAATGACGGTTATGGACCCCTCGCAATAGAGTATAAAATACAAGTCTCGTTTAATTTGTATGCTTCCATTAAAACTTAAAACAAATAAATGCAACATGTGACTGAAGAGTATGCTTGATTTATCAAAATTAAAAACTATAATTTAAAGTAGTATTTC
The DNA here is from genome assembly GCA_003255025.1 of Datisca glomerata. NCBI lineage: Eukaryota > Viridiplantae > Streptophyta > Magnoliopsida > Cucurbitales > Datiscaceae > Datisca > Datisca glomerata. Next base: position 39,028 of record QANY01010610.1, read on the forward strand.
CATTAAACATAATAGAAATCAATCTAAAAAAATATTGCATAGCATGCCGGCCTCCAAGTATAGTAAACTGCAATTGAAAGAGAATAAAGACGAAAAAAAAATCAGTTTTTTCCAATAACTGTGTAGGAAAATTTAGATCCGGGGTCTATGATGGGTCGACCTAAACCCATTGTGAAAATAAATGATTGATAGATTTTCATGTGAAAAACTACCGATGAAAGTTTTTATGAAAATTTTCATTAGAGAGAGGTTGCTTAACATTTAGAGAGACATATCTAACAAAATTCAGATCACCTCTACAAAACCAAGAGAGAAAATAATTCCTCCGACATCAAAATTGAGTTTTCACATACAAAATCAATGACTCTAGGGTTGTAGAACAAGTGATGAGTTCATTTTCGTAATTTCTTACACGATCTGACACCCAATTCATCATTTTGATTTTTCTTATATGTAATCAAGTAAGTATACTTGACTCGATATAAATCAACATTGGTATAAGAGCATGGTCATAATGATTTCATACCTGTACTATTGTCGAAAATCAGTATATCAATTTTTAACCAGATTTGATTTGTTCACAACACACTGTCTAATTTTTGAATTATTGTAATAATTTGTTTTCAATGTTGTGATTTATTTTATAAACTTTCTTGGGCATCAAATTTTGTTGGGAGTTGGCTGGATTGTGCAGAACTTGCATTGTGTTGATCATGATCAATATTTTTTTTCAATTCAATTGATTTTGTATTTGGTAGTCATTCGTAATTTATCGGTTGATAGTGAATCGGTGGCTCTTACACAGAGATTAGAATCTCTTTTGATTATGAATCTGATTCTAACTAATTTTTTTAAAACAAATTGAAAAGATTGGCTAAGCAATTATTTTCGTGGATTTACACAGTATTTTGGTTTTGACTTGGAATCCATTGTCTTTGGCTATTCTGTTTTCTGCATATTATGAACCAATATATTTGTTGGCTAATGATTATGTTTCAATACGTTATGTGTTTCTTGCAAATTTTTGAACCGTCGAGTCTTTGATTTCAACATATAGTTTTTTTTATCGAAACAAAGGTATTATTAGACAAACTAATAAATACATCAAGGGGTTATAAAGTCACCTAAAGTGAGAAGTTTGTCTTTAACTACTAAGATAGAGATGTCATGAGGAAGAGGATGGAGGTTATAATTTAAGCATATTTGATGGATACTATACTTAGAGATAGCATCAGCAACTACATTACACTCCCTCCTAATCTAAAAACATGACAAAACTGAAAATGATCAATAAGCTTCTTAACGTGAATTATAAAATTAGAGAGATTCCAAGAATAGAGTTAATAGTTTTTCTGGAATGACCATCTAAAAAGATAAAATTCTAATTATCACGCGTTGCAAGATTGAGACCCTCAGAAATGACAATGAGTTTAGCTTGATCAATGTTGCCACTGTTAATCATCTCCGTGATAGCTCCAAGTAAGTCTCAAGATTGAGACCCTCAGAAATGACAATGAGTTTAGCTTGATCAATGTTGCCACTGTTAATCATCTCCGCGATAGCTCCAAGTAAGTCTCATTCATGGTTCCTAGCCACCACTACTCCGACAGAAGCAGCAAGAGGGAAGGAGGTAAAGGAAGCGTCCACATTCAATTTAAATCAACCAGGGGGAGGGGCAATCCAGCAATGCCTAGAAAAAGAAAAACTGGGAACAAAATTAGAGAAACTATTATCATTGGACATATTGGAGAAACTAGGAATGAAACTGACATTAATGTCAGCATGATTATAACCGGAATTAGAGCTCGAAAACAGTCCAGAAGCAGAATCAAAATCAACAAAGGAATAGCAGAAAAAATTCAGAATTAAACTCAAAGTTACAACCAGCGGCCAAATAACTAGCAGACCCAGTAGCACAATTGTGCAAAATAGAACGAGAAGAGGAAATAGAATGGCGAGATAAAGCAGACCCAGGATTAGCAAACTCAATATTATGAAAAACATCCAAGTTAGACTCAGGATTATTAGCAGGAAATAAATCAGAAACAAAGTTTGCATTAGGAGAAATAACAGAATCACAAATAGGAAGACCCAAATTAGAAAGCTTACCTTAAAAAACAGCATGATAACATGTCTTGACACTATAATTACCATTCTTACAAAAGGGCCAGATGAGACGATCCTAAAAACATTACAAGCTAATTGAAGAGAAAGGATTTTTCCATGATCCAGGGAGGAAAAATATGACAAATAACATCCTTATTCCATTTAAAACCATTATCTATGGTTTTTATAAGAAGAAATAGAACGGCAATTCGGGATCGATTTATCATCCCAAATATTTCTATAACCATTAACGAGCCTCCAAATAGCATGATTGCTAACAACATCTCTACCATAACAGATGCTTTTCCAAACCCAAGAACTATTCCTATGAGAGATTGCCTTAAGAAAATTGGAATTAGGATGATAAAGACCTTTTAGGATTTTAGCACAAGGGCTATTATGGTTAGAGTGGATATTCGAAGCTTGCTTGGCTAAAAGGGCAGAATTGAAAGTTTCTAAATCCATAAAGCCAATGCCACCTTTATCTTTACTTTTGGTAAGCTTAAGTTGAGAATACCATCTAATACCTTTATTCTTAAAATTTTTAGCCCACTAACAATAAAAAATAGCATATTGTAATTTTAAACAGATAGATTTAGGGAGCTTAAAGATGTGCATAACATAAGAGGGGAGAGCCTGAGCAACAGCTTTTAAAAGAACTTCTCTACCACCTAGAGAAAGAAGTTTAGAGTTCCAGTTAGAGATTCTATGATCCATTTTCTCAAGCAAAGCAGCATAAAGAGCAGCTTTAGAATTACCCCAGTCAATAGGAATGCCTAGATAGAGATCATGACTAGAATTAATAGCAATGTTCAATATATTAGCCAAAAGATTTCGCCTAGCAAGGGGGACATTTTTGCTAAACCACATGTTACTCTTTCTAATGTTAACACTTTGACAAGAGGCATTACAATAATTAGAGTTGCAAACGTTCAGGTTTGAAACAGATTTCTCATTAGCCTCATAAAAAAGTAAGCAATCATCAGCAAAGAGTAGAGGAGATATAGAACGGCAAGTCCTTTTTATTTTAATAGGATCAATCAAACCATTCTTAGAAAAATTATGCAGAATGCAAGATAAACAGTTAGTAACAATGATGTATAAGAAAGGAGAAAGAGTATCACCTTACCTACAGCCTCTGTTGGGCTGAAAATAATCACTAAGATTGCCATTAATGATAATTCTATAGTTAACAGAAGTAACACAAAGCATAACTAATGTATAAAAGTAAATTTAAAACCGATTTTAATAAGAAGCTTCTTTAAAAAATCCCAATCAATCCTATCGAAAGCCTTAGTCATATCAGTTTTAACAGCCAAAACACCTTTCCTACCTTTCTTTTTCCTCTTAATGTGGTAAAAACTTCTTGGGCAACAATTATATTATCCTGAATGAATCTATGAATAATGAAGGCAACTTGATTTTTTGAATAAAAGAAGAGAGTAAAGGATTAATTCTATTAATAATGACTTTAGAAAACACCTTATAACTACAATTATAAAGAGTTATAGGCCTGAAATCAGAAGGAGATTTCTGGCTATTTTAACTTCAGGGATAAGGGTTACAAATGTTTCATTAATAGAATTAGGAAGATAACCTTTATCAACAAAATCTAAAGTAGCTTTCCATGAATCCACACCAAACTAAATCTCAATTTTTTTATAAAAGAGTCCAGACATGCCATCGGGTCAGAGGCCTTATCACCCCCAAAAGAAAAAATAGCATGTTTAATTTCAACATATAGTTTGAAACGAGTTTTATAAAACATGTTTTCGTAGTCTGCATTTTTTCATGTGAAAAAGATGGAAGTTATGGACTTCAACAAATTGAAATCAATTTTTCATGTGGAGATGAGGGTAGTTGTTAAAAATGCACTTTTCACATGTATTCGAACTTGTGTTCCATTAGAGCTATGCTTTCACTGTGACGTCTGAATTACTTGGCGCCGCAATGCTTTGGATTTTTTTTTTGTATTGCATGGTTTGATTCTCACCTGGTTACACTTAGTATTTTTTTAATTTAGCAAGTTAACATTTGATTATTTGCTATAGTTATGTAATTTGTGTGTATAATCTTCATGTTATGATATTAATTGAGTGAGAGTTATGATGAATGAGATCAATGTATTCTCACATATGCTATGTTTTAGGCATACAAACTAAGTAATGGTGATCTGATATTTTCTGTGGGAGATGCTTGTAAGCACTATGAACTTTCACTCTCATACTCAGTATCACATAATTGAGTTAATTGAGTTTGCCATAACATTAAGATATGAATGTGTATTATCTTTTGAAGTGCTGGTATTTATATGTGTCATTGTGTTTATATGTTAGAGTTATTATGGCTTCTACATCCAAAAATATAAAAGCTGAACTGATAGTTTTGATATTTGACATCAAAAAGTTCAGTATTTGATGACTTAAAACATAATATGACTGAACCTGAGAATGATACTTCTACTCAACATAGAAGAGATAAAGAGGCTTATCGTTAATGGAAATGAAAGAATAGCATCGTTCACATTACGTTGTTGAGCTACATGCAATATGATCTTATGAGTGAGTTTGAGAAGTTTGAAGTTGCCAATGATATGTCGGATGCTCTAAAAGAGAAATTTGGATTGACTTCAGCAATTAGGCTAAGACCGCTCATGATCAAATTTGACATTTATGTGAAGTGTCAACATCACACAATGAAACAACATCTTAGAGAGATGTCAAACGTGATCAGAGAGTTAAAAAGTGAAGGGCACACACGAACTGATGAACAACAAGTTCAAGCTGTCATTCATTCCCTCCTTCAAAATTGGGAACACATGAATGTTAACATGACACACAATGAAAATATAAATTTTTTTTAATGATATTGTGTATGATGTGAAATTAGAAGCTGAGCACTTGGAAATTGCTAAAACTTCTACTCAAGCTTATGTTGCTGAAACAAGTTCCCAAAAGATAGGTTTTAAGAGACGAAAATTCCAAACTTTTCAATAAAGGAAAGAAAAGAAAAGGTGCAAACCTACGGTACAAAGGTAAGAAAACTAAGACCAATCGTCATATAAGAGGCAAAAGGAAGAACAAGAGTGAGATGAAATTTTATAATTGTGGCATTTTGGGTCACTTTGCGCATGAATGCACTGCGACTCCATGTGAACCCAAAAAAGACAAGGTACTTTCTAACATTACTTCTCACAGTTGTTATGTTTCTAGCTCCCCTCTCTCTAGTTACATGGTCAGTTGCTCCTAAATCTACAGTCCACAAAAGATAAGATTCAGTACCAAACAAAAATATTCTATTTTGAAAGTTTTATTGATTTTTCTTTAGTGACACTTGTTTAAATTAGTTACCATCAATAATCATTCCTTTGTTATTTGATTAGCAATAAGGGAGAAAGGAAAAATGGTAATTAGTAGACTATGTAGTTAAAAATTGTATGCATATGCCAATTATGTATAAAATTAAGCATTTTCATAGATTAATTTATTTAACATAAAAAAATTTATTATTTATTTTGAAAAATGAAATAAAAAAAAACAGAGGGAGACATCACCCTATGTTACTTAACAGAGGGTGAAATCACTCTCTCCAATTTTTTTATTTTGTATTTTTTTTCATTTTTTGTTTGTATTTTTTTAATTTTTTATTAGTAGATAGTATGGTTTGTTTTAATTTTTTTTATATATATCTTTTTAATTGTTTCACATATTGTTTTCTTATTGTCACTCTACATATTTTTTTTTTAAATTTATCATACATTTTATCTTCTCTAACATTTCTTTCCATTATCCTTTCTTTTTTTTTTATAGTTGTTATCTCTTCTTATTTATTTATGTATTATTTTCATATCATTATGATTGTATGTGATTATTATTTCATTCTTTTATCATAAGAATTGACGATCATAGATTAAAACCATAACGATTAGATGTAAATTTTATTAATTTCATTATTTAGTTTAAACTAAAAAATCTGATGACGAATTTTGGGATTTTTGGGATACCAAATTTCTTGAGCTACCGAGGTGAGAAATTATTTTTGAGATACCGAGAATGACTCCAATAATGCTTTGATTTTAAAAAATATATATAAAAAAATAAAAATAATAATAATTTTCAATGGTCTTTATACCACTCATTAAATGTCATTTATTTTTCATTTCTATGATACAAAATGTATCAAATTGGACATTCAAAAATGAATTTCTTTAATCTTGTTTTAAAATATAATTTGTATAGCATTTGATTAAATCTGGTAACAATTTTAACAATAGGTGTTGTGGGGTGCTAATACATTCCCCACACACAAATGACTCCTGAACCAATTTTGAGTTTTCGTAGACCAAAATTTTTATTTTATAATTGGGTGATCAATCACACACTAAAATGATTGGCGACGACTCTGAATTTCTTTTCTCCACAAATGATTTTCTTAATCGCCGCTCCGCTTCGCATGCACATTGCGACAGCTTGGCGACTCCACTGAGGACGCAATTGGTCTAACTATTTTTACATCGATAAAGAGTCAAGCCAAAATTTTATCATATGCTATCCTTTTTGTGTGGTTCTTTATTTGTTTATTTGATTCATTGTTTTTCTAATTCATGCTTGTAATTGTATATAGTTCATTTTTTTATGAAGTATATTTCTTTACATAATTTCTAATTTCACACATATAAACTAGCCCTATACCCGAGCTTTCCGTTTAGGATTAACGAGAATGAGTATTGGAATGCCTTCATGGAACTGCGATTCCCATGCAGGCTCATGAAAGTTCTCACTCAGTCGACCCTTTTGGAATACCGTTTGGGGCCCCTGTTGCTCCGTTCGGATAATAGTGCGGACAACCTGAGAGCCTATTAAGAGATTTGAGAGTCCAACCACACATGCATTTTTTTCTTAGAGCCCATCTTATGACCAATGTTTGATAGAAATAGAGATTGTGCTTAAATATGGTATCATGATTAATTTTGTTCATGTATATATGTCCTATGCTCTTTAAATATATATTTTTTCTTCCCCATTGTTTCACTTCTGACTTCGTCTTTTTTTTTTTGCATACATGCATCATGCTGCATAATAGGGATTATAAAAAAGTATTCAATTCATTCATATTTTAGAGACCGTGACTTCTACTCCGAGTATGATAAGAGATCAAGTTACAGTAGCCCAATGGTCAAAAGAAACGTAAAAATGAAAAGGAGATTTTCTGAAAAATGAGGATGTTGTTCTTCTACCATCAATCACTAAGATAGAGTTCTCACACACTGACTTGGAGATCTTGAAGAAGATATGGGAGGATTTCTCACCGGAGCAAAAAAATTTGTTTAAGCCAAATATGGTTACATCGCTTATCTTCTGTATATTGCAGTGAACGCTCCCGCTCTTGTGGCTTTAATGCATTTTTGGGACCCTCTGTATAGATGTTTCACCTTGGGAACAATTGATCTTACTCCTACAATTGAAGAATATCAAGCCCTATTGAATGTCCAGCCATAAAACACAGATAAAGTTTATAATTATGACAAAAGCTCACATTGAAGATTACTTTATCCAAGCTCTTAGGTACTGTCCATGCATCTGAGATTGAGAAAGGTTGAAAGTTAAAGGGGGAATGAGTGTGTGCCGCTGGATTATCTCCTAGATCTCACCCAAAATGTCTTGAAGGAAGATAAGGGTATGGCTCTGTATATTTATGGCACCGTGTTGTTTTAAAAGATTCAAGGTTATATGGATGATAAAGTGATAAAAATGTTCCTGCAAGTTGAACATGGTGTTAACCCTTTTATCTAAATTCTCGTTGAGACTTTTTGTTTCTTAAATCACATATGAGAGTTTGGAAAAGGGAAATTCACCGACTCTCCATCTCTTTTGTGGATTTGGATTCTTAGCCATCTAAGATGTCCACCAGATTTCAAGTGTCCTCAAGTTAAGTTTTCAAGCCCATAGATGAAGATGAGAATTCACATTGCAGAATTTAGAATGGCCAAATGGAATCCGCATTTTCCCATAAAATTGGTGTGGCTCTCATTCCTATCAAAGTTGAAAGATGAGGATGTTATCTGGAAAGCCAATTAGATGCTGTTAACATCGATGATCAATAGATATGGGGACTTTCAATGTGTCACATTCCCAGGACCATGGGGATATACCAGTTATGCTCCACTAATGGTGCTCCGTCAATTATACATGAGATAATTTGTCCCTGCCACGCACGCATTGAAGAATATCGAGATCAATTATGACTCTCAAGATGTTGAACAAAAATTGCAGCAGCTGATTGAAGCTTGGAAAATAACGAGAATGGTGCAAAATGAGAAGAACCTCATGAACTACACAAATGAGTACTAAGCGTGGCTTGAGAGAAGAAGCAAAGTAACTATTGCCTTACCAGTTGAGGATTTACAGTCATACAAGTTACTGGAAGCTCATCAGGAGATTGTTAAAAACGAGGAGCGAGATGAGTTATAACAGTTGAGGTAAACTTGTCTGACAAACACAAGATCAAAGCCAACAACTCAGAGATTTGAGAAACAAGATTAAGGATCAAGAATATCTGAAGTGAAAAAACTTAGAGTTGGAAACTAATACTCACAAACTAAACAATAAAATTAGAAAGATGGCAGAGGACAATGAGAATTTACGAGGGGTAATATATGAACAAGAGGATCAAATCATGAAGCTAGAGAGGAAAAATAAGCATGTACAAGATGTTTTAGAGGAGGTGAAAGACACTGTCGATAAGAAGAATACGTACATCATTGGGTTAGAAGAACAATATCACTCATTACCAATAATCGCTGATAATTTACAAGTTGACTTAGAGAATAAAAAAGTTAGGAAGACCGAGTCAACAAATGATTGTGAAAAACTATTGAAAGTCATTGCAAGCCTTGAGCACTAAGTTAGAGCGTATTAGAACGTGGTAGAGAAATTGGCAAGAAACAATGATGCTAATGTCGACGGTAACAAGAGCACAGCATGATTCGACAACGATCTGGGCAGGCTCTGGAATGGCATAAAGGCGTGGCTGTGAGAGCGAGCAATTTGGCGAAACAAACATCATTTTTGAAAAGAAGTGTTTTGCCTATCAATCATAATGGAAAGAACTTGTCTAAGTTTTTGGAAGAAATTAACAGAGATTTGAGTCATTTTGGTCATTTTTTATAAACTCATATTACTGAGTAGTGTAGTTGACTTCTACATACTCAAATGTAGTGGATGGCTATACTAATTGAATGTAATTGAGTGCTTTTGGACTTTCACTTTATGCAGTATCATTTCCCATGCATAATTTTACTTTCATTATTATTATTTCTCCTTCTTCATTAGCAATCTACCACCTCATTGCTTTATTTTTCTTTTATTTTAAGAAAACTTTTCAAAGATAGCCCGTCAACTCTGACATCCTTATCGAACGCGAGCTCAAATTAGGGTCATGGACGAGCAAGAAATAGAGCAATCATGAAAGGAAATGAAAGAAGAAATTAGGGAACTAAAAGAGCAAATGGTTAGAGTCCTGGAACTCCTCACCGCTAGTAAGGGAAAAGCCTGTCTTGAAAATCCGCAAGGGGCTCAATCATCACAAAATCAATTGCCAAACGTTACTCGACCTTACCCTCATGGGTTCACTCCAACCTATCAACGTCATCAGACTGGCCACTTTCATCATTCTTCACCACCAGTAAATATCCATCACTATCCATTTTCAAATGTTCAGGAAATGATGCTGACAGGGAAAATTGAGTACAACCCATCCACAATGGCACCTGGTCATAACCAAAATTTCACTCCACAAGGCGAACTCGCTAATGAGCCAATCATTATACTTGATGTGGATGACCCAAAGGTGTAGAGGCTTGTTACCAAACCAAGCGAAGACCCACTATCGAAAGATAAGATGGACTTTCTAGAGGAGAGATTACGTGCCATTGAAGGGTCAGATGTGTATGGAACCATTGATGCCACCCAAATATGTCTGGTTCCAGATGTAACCATCCCACACAAATTCAAACTACCTGAGTTTGAAAAATATGATGGTAGTACATGCCCGAGAAGTCACCTTATCATGTACTGTAGAAAGATGGGTGCTTGTGCAAATGATGATAAACTGTTGATTCATTTCTTTGAAGATAGCTTGATGGGGCCTGCATCTCCTTTGTATATCCAATTTGATAACCAACATATTCAGAGGTGGAAAGACTTAGCTGATACTTTCCTAAGACAATACAAATACAACATAGACATAGCTCCGTATCATCTAGATCTATAAAGGATGGAGAAAAAGTCTACTGAAGGCTTTAAAGAATATGCGCAAATGTGGAGGGAATTAGCTGCTCAGGTACAACCCACCTTATCAGAAAATGAGATGGCTGCAATGTTCATCAACACCTTAAGATCTCCATTCTATGATGAGATGATTGAAAACGCTTCAAATAACTTCTGTGACATTATAGTGATCGGTAAAAGGATTAAATATGGGGTAAAGAATAGAAGAATTTTGGAAGTTGTTTCGTATACATCATCCGCAAAAAGGGCCGCCATTGAAGTGAAAAGAAGGGGATGTACAGATGATCAATTTTAGGAACTCGTCACAAGTTGTAAACCTAGGGCCACGATAGTCAAAGTATAATGAAGGGCCTATATCTACGACAACATATGTGGAAAATACTTCACAAAATCTGTACAAATCACTCTAAAAAATCCACATTTCAAAACAACTCAAGACCCAGTTTCAAACCACCGACTAACCAGCAAAATGTTGGCCAGGTTGATAAGTCTCAAAGGGGAAATAGAAATAATCAACATTTTGTTAAATATGATCCAATCCCTATATGTCGTATACAAAACTCCTACCACAATTGATACAAAATAATCAATTGATGTCGATTCTTTATGAACCTCTCCAGCCACCATATCTAAGGTGGTATGATCTGATTACTCGTTGTGATTATCATGCTGGGACAGTGGGACATTCGACTGATAATTGCACAACAATAAAAGGAAGAGTACATGCTTTGATCAAGGTTGAATGGTTGAATTTCAAAAAGGCTAATGGGAACCCAGATATCAATTCTAACTCTCTATCAAATCATGGGAATCCTACCGTAAATGCGATTGAGGAATATTTTTCATATGGAAATAAGGATGTGGCAAATGCGAGCACGTCAATGGAAATACTTTTTCATCTTCTTTGTAAAGAAATGTACATCTACCAAATACGCTCAGAGGATTAAGGCGTTTCTAGGAACCATATGCATGACTATGATTGTTTGTTTCATAAAAATGTGACAGCGCATACGATTGAGGAATGTGATGATTCTAAAATAGAAGTGCAAAAGTTGTTGGATACAAAGATACTTACAATAAGTCATAAAGTAGAAAGGGAATACTAGAAAGATGACTCTTTAGTCCTCATGATAACTAAAGAATCATCTGAAGTTAACGTTGAAGTGTCGTCCTATATCCCAAGACCTTTCACAATACATTATGAGAAAAAGTCAACTCGCACCACGATGTCTTATGATCCGATGTCCATCACCATCCAAATACCAAGTGCGTTTTCTTACAAGGATTCAAGAGCAGTTCCATGGAGGTACGGATATGAGGTTATTATAAGTGATAATGAAAAAACTCAAGTGCTAAATCCGTCAAACCTCGATCTCCCCATAACTAATATTTCTGGAGTATGTGGAATGACGAAGAGTGGTAGATGCTACACGCTAAAAGTTTTGAAAATGGATAAAAGCGACGAGTTTGAAAGGTAAAGGAAAGGGAAAGCCAAAGAAGACGACAGTAGTCATGAGTTTCAAGGAAAAATGCATGGCGGCCAAGTGATATTCCTAGACATGATGAAAGGAAGGGAGAAACAAAAACCAGTGTCTAAAGAGGAAGTATGTGAATTTTTAAAACTTACCAAGCAAAGTGAGTATAAGGTGATAGAGCAACTTAATCACTTACCTGCTTGCATATCCTTACTGTCACTTTTTCTTAATTCTAAATCACATGGCCAAGCCTTATTGAAGGTTTTGAATCAAGCATATGTATGTCATGACATCAAGGTGGAGAAGTTGAGTGGAATTGTGAGATATTACCGCACCAAATTTTATCACTTTCACATATGATGAATTCCCTGCTGCTGGTACTGGACACACCAGAACTCTACATATATCCGTGAAATATAGGGATGTGTTGCAAAAGTATTGATTGATAACGGCTCATCTCTAAATATAATGTCGAGATCCACACTAGCAAAGCTCCCTATGGATGCGACACATATACTGCCGAGCATGATGATAGTAAGAGTATTCGACGGTACCCGTAGATAAGTAGTCGGAGACATAGAGATACAAATTTGAATCAGGCCATGCCTATTCAATATTATTTTCTAAGTTATGAACATAAATCCAGCATACGGTTTTCTTTTAGGTCGACCATGGATTCACTCTGTTGGGGCATCACCGTCTTCTTTACATCATTGTTGAAATTTATAATGGATAATAAACTCATATGTACATATGAGGAGGAAGATTTATTGGTATCCAAGTCAGCCACCATGTCATATGTTGAGGCAGTAAAAGCAGCATTGTAGTGCTCATTTCGATCATTTAAGATTGCGAACACCACATTTGTCGCTAGTGAGATACTCACTCTAACACCAAGCCTATCAAAAGTATCTCAAACGGTGGAAAAATTGATGATAAAAGGCGGATACAAGCCAGGAAAAGGACTTGGGAGTGAGCATCAAGACATAAGTAAGTTAACTGATTGGGACAAGAATGAGTAAAGGTTTGGACTTGGACATAGACCGACCAAGGTTGATAGAGGGGGAATAGAAGCTCAAAATAAAGAAAAGATGATTTCTAGGCTCGAAAATAGGAATTTGATATAGAAATGGCAATCATACCCCATATTTTTTAATCCTTTAAAAGTGGGGGAATTTCATTCGAAGAACCAATTACAGTAGAGCTGTATGACCTTGAATATGATATCGATCAACTTTCAATATCCGTAATCTTAGAAAAATCATCAAGTGCAAGTACAGAGGACTTGGTTTCTCGATACAATTCAAATCATGAGCTTAAAACAATTGAGATGTCACCGAGCTACCAGTGCTTCTTAGGAATTTTCAGGAGTAACTTGTTAATGGCAAAATCTCATGATTCTGCCCAATGTCTTAGGAATTTCGTTGTTATGTGGGCCTACATTTTCGTCTGTTTTATGTCATCTCTTTGAATGAAAGTCTAAAAACTGGTTTCGTTTCCTTCTATTAATGATAAATACAATTCCAACTCTTTTTGTTCTTCCTTTTATATTTACTTTTTTTCCACTTCTAAGATTATGTTCATACTCATGCATTGTTTATTTTATTTTCTCGGCTTCCTTTCATCCAATAATCTGATTTATGTTTGAGAATGGTGACTTTGAAAACAATAGCATAAGCAATAACTTCAATAATCTCATTCTTAGCGTAGAGTCAGATGAAAGTGATGAGAATAATTTCGAATCATCTTCGGAAATATTAAGAATGGTAGAAGATGATGATTAAATAAATCAACCATATCAAGAGTTAATGAAGGTGATAAATTTGGGAATGGATGGAGAGACGAAAGAAGTCCAAATCAGCATTTCTATGACAAGTGAAAGCCACCGACAATTAGTTGACTTACTCAAGGAGTATATCGACGTCTTTGCATGGTCTTACCAAGATATGCCAGGTCTAGACACAGATATCGTGGTTCATCATTTGCCACTTATTCCCAAAGTAAACTAGTGCGACAAAACTTACATAAAATGAAATCAGACATGCTGGTACAGATCAAAGAAGAAGTTAAAAAGCAAGTAGACGCGGGTTTTTTAGAAGTAGCAAAATACCCTGAATGGGTTGCTAACATAGTCCCAGTGCCGAAGAAAATGGGAAAGTAAGGATGTGCATCGATTATAGAAACTTAAATTGGGCAAGCCTCAAGGATACTTTCCATTACCCCATTATCGATGTCTTAGTAGATATCACTGCAGGACATTGAACCTTCTCTTTCATGGATGACTTTTCGGGGTATAACCAAATCAAAATGACTCCTGAAGACCATGAAAATACCATTTTTATAACTTTATGGGGTACATTTTGTTATAAGGTTATGTCATTTGGTCTAAAGAATGCAAGGGCAATTTACCAACGGGCAATGGTAACATTGTTTCATGATATGATGCATAAAGAAATCGAAGTGAACGTTGATGATATGATTGCCAAAATCTCATCAAAGGGAAGATCACACTGTCACTCTGCAGAAACTATTTGAACGGTTGAGAAAGTTCTAGTTAAAGCTTAATCGAACAAAGTGTAAATTCACAACATGTTCAAGGAAACTACTTGGTTTTGTCGTGAGCAAGGAAGGAATAAAAGTTGACCCTGACAAGGTTCGAGCCATCATTGATATGCCACCACCTCAAACTCAAAAGGAAGTTAGAAGTTTCTTCGGGAGATTAAATTACATAGCCCGATTCATCTCACAGCTAACTGCAACTTATGAACTTATTTTTAAACTTCTTCGCAAAAGTGATATAGAAGGATGGAATGATAATTGCCAAAATGCTTTTGAGAAGATCAAGCAATACTTGCAAAATCTGCTTATACTTGTTCCTCCAACTTTAGGACGTCCACTCATTTTGTATCTTACATTAACAGAAAAATCAATGGGTTGCGTACTTGTTCAACACGATGCCTCTGGAAGGAAAGAACAAGCAATATACTAGTTAATCAAAAGGTTCACAAACTATGAGGTTAATTATTCGATGTTGAAGAAAATGTGTTATGCATTAGCCTAGGTTGATCACTAGCTTAGACAGTACATGTTATACCACACCACTTGGTTAGTTTCAAAGATGGATCCAATCAAGTATATCTTTGAAAAGCCATCACTTTCTGGGCGAATCGCTAAATGGTAAATGTTGCTCATGGAATATGATATTGTCTATGTCACGAGAAAGTCAATAAAAAGAAGTGTACTTACTTATTATTTGACAAATCAACCGGTGCAAGATTATGAGTCTATGAAGTTTGATTTTCCTGATGAGAACGTATCAGTCATTTAAAAAATGAAGGAGAATTAATGGATCTAGAATTGTGGACAATGTTATTTGATGGTGCATCTAATGATGTAGGACATGGAATTGGGGCAATCCTCATACCTCCTAAGGGAAAGTTTTTCTCATTTCGGTAAAACTATGCTTTGACTATAGAAACAATGTGGCAGAATATAAGGCTTGTTCCATGCAAATTGAAGCAACTTGTGATATGAAGATAAGGAAGCTTCGAGTGTACAGAGATTCATTATTAGTAATATGACAACTAAACGGGGAATGGGAAGCTAGACACTCCAAGCTAGTACCTTACAATAAACATGCAACTAAGTTAAGCAGGACTTTTGAAGTCATCTCATTTGACCATATGCACAGAGAGAATAATCAAATCACAGATGCACTGGCAACTCTAACGTTCATGTTTGTCGCAGACTTTAAGGAAGAAGTGCAACCCATAAAAATTAAGAAGCGAGATTTTCCTACGACTGTATGAGCATTGAAGAAGAGCCAGAAACAAGATCATGGTATTATGACATCAAGCAGTATATAAAGAACGAGGAATATCCATCCAAAGCTTTCGAGAATGATAAACGCACTATAAGAAGATTGTCTTGAATGGTGAAATACCTCTACAAAAGAAATCATGATATGGTGCTTTTAAGATATGTTGATGCAAGGGAAGCGAATCAAATCATAGAGGAAGTTTACAAAGGAATTTGTGGATATGATGGCCAAACAAATCTTGAGAGTAGGATATTATTGGTTAACTCTAGAATATGACTGCATCAAGTATGCCAAGAAATGACATAAATGTCAAATTTATACTGATAAAATTCACGTACATGCATCCCCTTTACATGTCATGGCCGCACTTTGGCCGTTCTCTATCTGGGGTATGGACGTCATTGGTCCCATCACACCAAAAACCCCAAACGAGCATCGTTTCATTTTGGTCTCTATAGATTATTTTACCAAATGGGTGAAGGCGAGTTCTTATTCGAGTGTAATCGGAAGGGTAATTGTTAAGTTCTTTAAAAAGGAGATAATTTACCGATATGGTCTACCTGAAAAGATCATCATAGATAATGGAACAAATTTAAATAACAAGATGATAAAAGAATTATGTGAGCAGATCAAACTTAAGCATCATAATTTATCTCCTTATTGTCTGAATAAAAATGGAACAATGGAGGCAACCAATAAGAACATAAAAAATCATAGAAAAGATGACAGAGGTTTATAAGGATTGGCGATGCTCCTGTTTGCACTACATGGGTACCGCACATCAGTTTGAACATCAATTGGGGCAACACCATTCTCTTTGGTATATGGCATGGAAGCGGTCCTTCTAATTGAGGTGAAAATTCCCTCCCTTAGAGTCTTAATGGAGGCTAAGTTAGAAGAAGCAGAGTGGGTACAAACACGATATGAGCAATTGAATTTCATCGAGGAAAAAAGATTGTTTGCATTATGTTGAGGGCAATTATATCAAGGAAAAATGATGCAAGCGTATGACAAAAAGTTACATCCCCGATGTTTACGAGAAGGAGATTTAGTGTTGAAAAAGATACTCTCATATCAATATCGTGGGAAATGGACCCCAAAATATGAGCTCTTATTCTAATAAAGATGGATGGAGATAATTTACCGCACGCAGTTAATTTAGATGCAGTTAAGAAGCACTTCGTTTGACCGCTTTAAGGATCGAAAAAATGAAGTTAGGCAAAAAAAATATTTTCAAAAAGAGCTGTCTCGAATACTGGAGAAATTCTTATTCCATAATTTTTCCAAATCCTTGTTCGTAAACATTGTTCATCATCAATGAAGAGCCTTTTTTTAGTTGAGAAATACATATATTTCATCTTCTCATTATTTCCATTATTTCTTATTCCTCTTAATTCTAAGATATCATTAATTACTCTTGAAATAAATCAGAAGCATAAAGTTGGTTAGGTGAAAGCTAATTGAAAAAAGGAAAAAGAAAAAAAGAATAGTAACTAAGAAAGGTGGTCTGAGTGTGATTTTCTGAAAAGTCACCACGAGAAAATTTGGTATGCACATGATGAAGGCCTAAACACGATTGGAGGATTACAATTAAAGTACGAAAAAGAAGCAAAATATGGACAAATTATTCATTTTTTCTTCATCATCAACGTGAAGCCAAATACTGGGGCATAAACTTATGGATAAAGATGCATCATTTTCTTGAAATATGCTTAATATTTCATTGCGAGTACATGACCCTAGGCCAAGTGATTGTTTTGAGGGGAGAAGGATATGGCTACATGAGTCAATTTTCAAAAAAATCATCAAATCATTTTCTTACAAATGTTCACAATCATGCATAGCACGCATGCGCGCAAAATCACTACTTTGCATTTATATTCAAAAATTACAATGCATAGACATGCATCATATTGATATATTTTAATACAATTCAAGTTCATGAATCATTTCAGGATTTTTTTCTGAAATCCACACATGACTTTTCAACATTTAGAGTCTGCATTAGTCTAGCTCTAGCTACCATATGAAGCTTGTATAAATCAGATCTTCAGTTAAATTAAACCCGAACTGAATCGAGGTTGAAGCCTACGTCTATCCAGGTCCGTTGCTTTTCAAATATCTCAAGTTAAATCGAACCTGAATTGAGTCAAGGTCGAAGCTTATGTCTATCCAAGTCCACTTCTTTTCAACTATCTCTGGTTAAATCTAACCTGCATCAAGTCGAGGTTGAAGCCTGTGTCTATCCAGGTCCATCTCATTTTCAAATATCTTCGATTAAATCGAACCCGAATCGAGTCGAGGTCAAAGCCTGTGTCTATCTAGGTCTATTTTCCTTTCAAAATATTTTTGGTTAAATCGAACCTGACTTTATCACGATCGAAGCTTGGTGTCAGCGCCTGGTCCGTTTCATATATGGTTAAATCGAACCCAAATTGAGCCAAGGTCGAAGCTTGTGTCTATCCATGCCCATTTCATCATTTTGTCATTTAATAGAACCCTAATAAGTCGAGGTTTCTATTCCCTTTATTCATATAGTCTTTTCTCAATCAAAATACTTATCTACACCTTTGTACACCTTCCAAGTTTAGAAGTGTGAACAAAGGGGGGCAGCTGTAGATACTGTATTTTCTCCAGTCCAATACTTTAAAAATATAAATTTTATTTTTTTGACCCATATACTAGTCTAAGACTATATGTATGATTTGAAAAATTTCTCAAGGCCTAAAAATAAGAAGAATTGTCCAAGGACTAAAAAGATAAAAAAATGAGCAAAAAGACTAAAAATAAAAGTGAAGCCTTAAGTTTACCTATAAATAAATGGGAGGTCTTCACTTGAAGAGGAGGATTGGAGAGAGAGAAAGAGAAGCGATTTTAGGAGAGAAAGTGAGGTCTTGGAGAGACTTTTTCAAAGAGAGAGAGAGAAAGAGTTTTCCTTTCTATTCATCTTACATCTTCTCATATTCCTTTTATTAAGGAAGTTTAAATTTCTTGCACTTTAACTTACAATATATCTTGTTCATTATTATCCATCATCTCTCTTCTTTATACTCATGGAGTTGATATTTTTTGTTTCCTTTTTCATACATAAGTTGTTTGTTATTTCTTTATCATTTCTCCTACTCTTAATCTTAAGTTTTATATCAATGTATTGTTGATTTCTCTACAAGTTTGATAATGAGATGTTTTTGTCATAAACTCAATCAATGGGGATGAGGATAAAACTTTTGAAGGATGTAAAATTAAGTCAATGTGAATCAACTCTTTGATGGTTTGAAAGTGTACATTTGATGAAAAGAGCCCTATGATAATTTCTCATACAAAAAATGCATAAAATAGAGAGTAAAACCTCTATACAAGATTATGCAAATATTTAAGTTTTAATTTTTTTTTATGTTCTTACAAGTCTTTTTTTTAATTTTTGTTCATCATTTTTGTGACATTTGTTTGAACTAGTTACGATCTATGATCATTCCTAGCAATGAAGGAAGAAAGAAACAAATGGTAGTTAGTGAACTAAGTAGTTCAAAATAAAAATGGTATATCTCAAACAAAAATATTCTATTTTTGAAAGTTTTATTGATTTTTCTTTAGTGATACTTATTTAAATTAGTTATCATCAATGATCATTTTTTTGTTATTTGATTAGCATTGATAGAAGAAAGGAAAAATGATAATTAGTAGACTATGTAGTCAAAAATATTATGCTCATGCCAATTATGTATGAAATTACTGGAAGCTCATCAGGAGATTGTTAAAAAGGAGGAGTGGGATGAGTTATATGAGGAGCGTCAAAATAATTTAGCTCTCTTGGAAGAAAACAGACGTCTAACAGTTGAGGTAAATTTGTCTGACAAACACAAGATCGAAGCTAAAAAATAACTCAGAATTTGAGAAACAAGATTAAAGATCAAGAATATCTTAAGAGGAAAGACTTAGAGTTAGGAACTAACACTCGCAAACTGAATAACAAAATCAGAAAGATGGCAGAGGACAATGAGAATTTACGAGGGGTAATCTATGAACAAGAGGATCAAATCATGAAGCTAAAAAGGAAAAATAAGATTGTACAAGAAGATTTAGAGGAGGTGAAAGGGACTATCGATAAGAAGAATACATACATCGTTGACTTAGAAGAACAATATGACTCATTACGATGAATCGCTGATAATTTACAAGTTGATTTAGAGAACAAAAAAGCTAGGAAGACCAAGTCAACAAATGAGAGTGAAGAACTGTTGAACGTCATTGCCAGCCTTGAGTACCAAGTTAGAGCGTATCAAAACATGGCAGAGAAATTGGCAAGAAACAATGATGCTAATGTCGACGCACTGAGATATGATTTCCAATTGCTGTAACAAGAGCACGACTTAATTCAATAACGATCTGGGCAGGCTGTGGAATGGCTTAAAGGCGTGGCTGTGAGAGCGAGCAATTTGGCAGAATAAGCATCATTTTTGAAAAGAAGTGTTTTGCTCATCCATCTTAATGGGGAGGACTTGTCTAAGTTTTTAGAAGAAATCAACAGAGATTTGGGTCATTTTGGTCGTTTTGTATAAACTCATATTGCGGAGTAGTGTAGTTGACTTCTACATACTCAAATGTAGTGAATGGCTCTAGTAATTGAATGTAATTGAGTACTTTTGGACTTTCACTTTTCGCAGAATCATTTCCCATGCATAATTTTACTTTCATTATTATCATTGTTCTTATTATTTATTCTTCTTCATTAGCAAAATCTACCATCTCATTGCTTTATTTTAAGAAAACTTTCAAAGATAACGCGTTAACTCCGACATCTCTATTGAACGTGAGCTTAAGTTAGGCTTATGGACGAGCAAGAAAGAGAGCAATTACTAGAGCAAACGAAAGAAGAAATTAGGGAGCTAAAAGTGCAAATCGCTTGAGTCCTGGAACTCCTCGCCGTTAGTAAGGGAAAAGTCTGTCTTGAAAATCTGCAAGGGGCTCAATCATCACAAAATCAACTGCCAAACGATACTCCATCTTACCCTCATGGGACCAGTCCAACCTATCACCATCATCAGACTGACCACTTTCAGCATTCTTGACCACCAGTAAATATCTAGCACTATCCATTTCTAAATGTCCAGGAAATGATGCAGATAAGAAAAATTGGGTACAACCCATCCACAATGGCACCTGGCCATAACCAAGCTTTCACTCCACAAGGAAAACTCGCTAATGAGCCAATCATTATACTTGATGTCGATGACCCAAAGGTGCTTGTTACCAAACTAAGCGAAGACACACTATCGAATGATAAGCTGGACATTTTAGAGGAGAGATTACGCGCTGTTGAAGGGTCAGATGTGTATGGAACCATTGATGCCACCCAATTATGTTTGATACTAGATGTAACCATCCCACACAAATTCAAACTACATGAGTTTGAAAAATATGATGGTAGTACATGCCCGAGAAGTCACCTTATCATGTACTGCAGAAACATGGTTGCTTGTGCAAATTATGTTAGGCTATTGATTCATTTCTTTGAAGATAGCTTGACGGGGCCTGAATCTTGTTGGTATATCCAACTGGATAACCAACATATTCAGAGGTGGAAAGATTTAGCTGATGCTTTCCTAAGACAATACAAATACAACATAGACATAGCTCCTGATCGTCTGGATCTACAAAGGATGGAGAAAAATCCTACTGAAGGCTTTAAAGAATATGCGCAAAGGTGGAGGGAATTAGTTGCTTAGGTACAACCCGCCTTATCAGAAAAGGAGAAGGTTGCAATGTTCATCAACACCTTAAGATCTCTATTATATGATATGATGATTGAAAAAGCTCGTAATACCTTCTCTGATTATAATGATCAGTGAAAGGATTGAATATGGGGTAAAGAATGTAAGAATTTTGGAAGTTGTATCAGATACATCATCCATAAAAAGGGCCGTCATTGGAGCGAAAAGAAAGGGATGTACACAAATGATCAATTTTGGGTACCCGTCACAAGCTGTGAACCTAGGGCCATGATAGTCAAAGTATAATGAAAGGCCCAGATCTACCACATCATATGTGAAAAATAACTCGTAAATTTCGTACAATTATTACTCTCAACAATCAACATTTCAGAACAACCCAAGACCCAGTTTCAGACCATCGACTCACCAGCATAATGTTGGTCAGGCTGATCAGCCTCAGAGGGGGAGTATAAATAATCAACATTTTGTCCAATATGATCCAATCCCTATGTCGTATACAAAACTGCTACCACAATTCATACAAAATAATCTATTGGCTGATTCCTTATGAACCTCTCTAGCCACCATATCTAATGTGGTATGATCCGACTACTCGTTGTAATTATCATGCTGGTGCAGTGGGACATTCGACTGAGAATTGCACAACATTAAAAGGTAGAGTACATGCATTGATCAAGGCTGGATGGTTGAATTTCAAAAAGGCTAATGGGAACCCATATATCAATTCCAACCCTCTACCAAATCATGGGAATTCTACTGTAAACGCTGTTGAGGAATATTTTTCATATGGAAAGAAGGATGTGGCAAATGCGAGCACGTCAATGGAAATACTTTTCCATCTTTTTTGTAAAGCAAGGTAAATCTACCAAACACACTTAGAGGATGAAGGCGTTTCTAGGAAGAATATGCATGACTATAATTGTTTGTTTCATAAGAATGTGACGGCGCATACAATTGAGGAATGTACTGATTTTAAAATGAAAGTTTAAAAGTAGTTGGATGCAAAGATACTTACAATAAGTCATAAAGAAGAAAGGAATACGAGGAAGATGACTCTTTAGTCCTCATGATAATTAAAGAATCGTCTGAAGTTAACGTTGAAGTGTCATCCTATATCTCAAAACTTCTCACAATACATTATGAGAAAAAGTCAACTAGCACCATTACGTCTTATGCTCTGATGCCTATAACCATCTGAATACCAGGTGCGTTTGTTTACAAGGATTCAAGAGCAGTACCATGGAGGTACAGATATGAGGTTATTAGAAGCAGTAATAATAAAACTCAAGCGCTAAATCTGTCTGACCTCGATCTCCCCATAACTAATATTTCAGGAGTAGGTGTGATGACGGGGAGTGGTGAATGCTACACGCTATAAGTTTTGAAAATGGGTAAAAGCGACGAGTTTGAGAGGTAAAGGAAAGGGAAAGCCAAAGAAGATGACAATGGTCATGAGTTCCAAGGAGGAACGCATAGCGGCCAAGTGATAGACCCAAATATAATGAAAGGAATGGAGAAAGAAAAATCAGTGTCTAAACAGAAACTATGTGGATTTTTAAAACGTATCAAGCAAAGTGAGTATAAGGTGATAGAGCAACTTAATCGCTTACCTGCTCGCATATCCATACTGTCACTTTTTCTTAATTCTGAACCACATCGCCAAGCATTATTGAAGGTTTTGAAACAAGCATATGTCTGTCATGACATTAAGGTGGAGAAGTTAAGTGGAATTGTGGAAAATATTACAGCACCAACTTTTATCATTTTCACAGATGATGAAATCCCTGCCGATGGTACTAGACACACCAGAGCTCTACATATATCCGTGAAATGTAAGGATTATGTTGTTGCAAAAATATTGATTGATCACGACTCGTCTCTAAATATAATGCCAAGATCTACACAAGCAAAGCTCCATGTGGGTGCGACACATATGCGGCCGAGCATGATTATAGTAAGAGCATTCGACAGTACCGGAAGAGAAGTAGTCGGAGACATAGAGACACAAATTCGAACCGGGCCATTTCTATTCAATATTGTTGTCCAAGTTATGGACATAAATCCAGCATACAGTTTTTTTAGGTCGACCATCGATTCACTTTGCTGGGGCAGTACCGTCTTCTTTACATCAGAAGCTGAAATTTATAATAGATCATAAATTCATATGTATATGTGGGGAGGAAGATTTATTGGTATCCAAGCCGGCCACCCATGCTATATGTTGAGGCGGTGGAAGAAGCATTGGATTGCTCATTTTTATCATTTGAGATTGAGAACACCACATCTGTCGCTAGTCGGAAACTCACTCCAACGCCAAGCCTATCAAAAGCATCTCAGATGATGACAAAATTGATGATAAAATGGGCATACAAGCCAGGAAAAAGACTTGGGAGTGAGCATCAAGACATAAATAAGTTAATCGATTAGGACAAGAATGAGAAAAAGTTTGGGCTTGGATATAGACCAAACAAGGCCGATAGAGGGAGAGTGGAAGCTCAAAAGAAAGAAAAGAGGATTGCTAGGCTCGAAAATAGGGAATTCGATATGGAAATGGCAATCATAACCCATATTTCTGAATCCTTCAGAAGTGGAGGAATTTTATTCGAAGAACCAGTTATAGTAGAGCAGTATGACCTTGAAGATGATATCGCTCAGCTTTCAATATCCATAATCTTAGGAAAATCATCAAGTGCAAGTACATAGGACTTGATTTCTCGATACAATTTAGATCATGAGCTTAACAATTGGGATGTCATCGAGCTACCAGTGCTTCTAGAGAATTTTCAAGAGTAATGTGTTAATGCTAAAAATCTAATGATTTTGCCCAATGTCTTAGGAATTTCGTTATTATGGGCCTACATTTTCGTCTGTTTCATGTCATCTCTTTGAATGAAAGTATGAAAACTGGTTTCGTTTCCTTCTGTTAATGATAAATACAATTCCAGTTCTTTTTGTTCTTCCTTTTATGTCTACCTTTTTCCAATTCTGAAATTCTGTTCATCTCATGCATTGTTTATTTTTTTTTCTCGGCTTCCTTTCATCCAATAATCCGATTCAGGTTTAAGAATGGTGACTTTGAAAACTAGAGCATAAGCAATAACTTCGACAATCTTATTCTTACCGTAGAGTTAGATGAAAGTGACGAGGATAATTTTGATTATTTTTTAATTATCGATAAGTGAGACAAAATATCTAATTTATGAAATTAAATAATTAAATTATTATTAGATAATAATTTAGATAAACTAAATCTATTATTTGTGAAATAATAGATAATTTAGTTCATAGAGATAATCGAATATGTTAAATTTGAATTAACTAATATCTAGATATTTATTTGATTAAAATAAATATTTAATTTGTAGTAATTACCATGCGTCGATCAAGGATTGAGAATCATAGATCACCATGGACTGATGTAGTACCACATGGCACTGCAGCAGTAGGCGTGTAACACTGCAGTGCCACACGACACTGCAGTGTGGCATGACACACAATGCATTGAGGCACTGTGTTGCTTCATGCCAAGTGCAATGCCGTGTGGCGCAACAGTTTTGCACTATCATATAATGGGTCACACTATATTGGGCAATTTGAAATTCAATATTAATAATATTAATTTTTAATTATCCCTAAATATCTTATACGCCATTATTTAGAATAAGGTCAGATTCTATTCTAATGATATCAGTTGATCAGATGATCATTTAGTCAATCAAAGAATCAGTTCATTAATCAAGAGTTGAGAAAATAACACAATTTCTCAAAAAAGTGATTTTGTTTCTACAATTAAGAGTTTACCAAAATCTCTAAAAGAATCATCATCACGTTCTTTTAGAAAATCATCTCATAAAAATCATTCTCAGTAAAATCTCTAAATCTCATGTGTTTAGAACATCTTGAGATAGAAAAGTTTCTTCATTATATTCTACTTGCTCATACACATCTTAGTGCGTTGAGGATTGACTTGGAAGATCTTGGTGTTGATTTTGGAGTCTGCTGACCGTTGGAACGATTTTATGGGAACTGAGAATCGATCGATTTCGCGAGTACGCTTGATTTAGACTATAAAAAGTATATGATTCCCAACCTTGTATGCTGTTAATTTAATATATAAATAATATAATGGATCATGACTGATTGAAAGAGAGTTTTCAATAAAAAGGTTCTTCAAAGGAGCTTGCTGATGTAAGGTGATAATGAGAATTGGTAGTGGTACACTTGTTTCAGCGAAAGCATTGGGGACAATCTGTTTAAATTATGAAAATAATTATCTTGTTCTAAACAATATTTAGTTTATTTGGTTGGAACATATTAATCTACACAGAATAAGCCGATTAACAAAGCGTGATGATTCATGAGAACTAAAAGTTGAAACTCTTCTAGTTTGTAAATATTGTCTAGAAGGTAAAATGACCAAGAGACCTTTCTCATAAAATGGTCAAAGAGCCAAAGAACCACTTGAGCTAGTACATAGTGATGTCTGTGGACTGATCAATGTACAAGCTAGAGGTAGGTATCAGTATTTAGTTACTTTTATTGAAGATTATTCTAGGTACGATTATGCTTATCTAATGCATAGAAATTCTGAAACTTTTAGAAAGTTTAAAGACTTCAAAGCTAAAATTGAAAAGAAATTAGGTAAATCTTTGAAAACACTTCTATAAGATCAAGGTGGTGAATACTTAGATTTAGAATTCAAGCATTATCTATAGGAGTATGACATTCTATCTCAACTCACAGCACCTAGAACGCCAGAACAAAATGATATTTTAGAAAGGAGAAACCGAACCTTATTAGATATGATTAGCTCGATGTTAAGCTATGCATCACTACCACTCACATTCTAGGAATATGCATTTCAAACGGAAACCTACCTTTTGAATGTAGTTCCTTCTAAGTCTGTATGCAAGACACCTTTAGAATATTGGAATGAATCCATTCCTAGTTTGTGTCATTTTCGTATATGGGGGTGTCCATCTCACGTTCTTAGAACTAAGAATGGAAAGTTAGACTCAAGGTCGGAAGTATGTATTTGTGTTGGCTATGCTCCAGAAACAAGAGGTGCGTACTTTTATAGTCACAAGGATCAAAAAGTGTTTGTATCGACAAACGCTACTTTCCTCGAACATGACTATATGGTAAACTACAAACCTTGGCGTAAAGTAGTTCTTGAAGAACTAGCATCTGATGAGATCAGACTATCTTCATCTTTATCCAATAAATGACATGCCATAGAAATCATTGTTCCTGTTCAAACCCCAGTGTAACATCATAGTTGGAGAGTTGTAAGACAATATATTCACTATGAACTTAATACACATGTCCTAGTGTCAGACACTGATCATGACAAACCATTAACCTTTAAACAGGTAATGGAAGATCCTGAAAAAAATGACAAGATGCCATTAACCAAGAAATGGAATTGAAGTATTCTAATTCTGTCTAAAAACTTGTGGATCCACCTGATTCTGTCTGAAAACTTATGGATCCACCTGGAGAAGTCATGCCCATTGGATGTAATTGGATCTTCAAGAAGAAAAGAGGTGCAGATGAGAAAGTATAGACTTTCAAGGCACGATTAGTAGCCAAAGGCTATACTCAAAGGGAAGAAGTCGATTATGAAGAGACATTCTCTCTCATTTCCATGCTAAAATTCATCCGCATTCTTTTTATCTAAAGCCTCTAGTTTAGACTATGAAAGCAAATGGATGTCAAGACGACCTTTCTGAATGACTCTCTTGAAGAAAGCATCTAATGATGCAACCAGAAGGTTTCGTGAAAAAAAAGGGCAAGATTAGAGTTTCTTAAAACCATTTATAGATTAAAACAAGCATCAAGATCTTGGATTCTTACTTTTGATGAAATTATTAAATCATATGGCTTCGAACAAAATGTTGAAGAAGCTTGTTTTTATAAATTCATCAAAGATAAGATATTTTTTCTTAGTTCTTGACATAGACGATATTCTATTCATTGGGAATGTTGTGGAAACTTTGTCGAAATGAAAGATTTGGGAGAAACGAACTAAGTTCTAAGCATCTAAATCCTAAGGGATAGGAAGAATAAGTTTTTGACACTTTCTCAGGCGTTATATATTGATAAGGTGCTGGAAAGATTCTCTATAGAAAATTCCAAGAATAGTCATTTATCGACCAAACATGAAATTATTTTTTTCAAGGAGCAGTGTCCTAAGACACCACATGAGGAAGAAGATATGATAAAGGTTCCTTATACTTCAGCAGTTGGGATTCTCATGTATGCCATGTTGTAGGACTAGGCATCTATTATATAGTAGGAATTGTTAGTCGTTATCAATCAAATCCTGGTTTTGAACATTGGATTACAGTAAAGAACATTCTCAAGTATCTTCGGAGAACGAGAAATTATATGCTTGTTTATTCAAGAGAAGACATGAACCCCACTGGATATACTGATTCTGATTTTCAATCAGATAGGGACAATCAAAATTCATCGTCTGGATCAGTATTCACCCTAGGTGGAGGAGCTGTATTCTGAAGAAGTATTAAACAATCCAGTATTATAGATTCTACCATGAAAGTCGAATACATAGCGGCTTGTGAAGCTGTGACATAAGCAGTTTGGCTCAGAAAGTTCTATACTGATCTGGAAGTAGTTCCAGATATGACTAAGCCATTAATCTTGTACTGTGACAATAGTGGGGTGGTAGCTAATTCAAAGGAACCATGGAGTCATGAGAGGGGAAAGTACATTGAGAGGAAATACCATCTTATAAGTGAGATCGTGTACCGATGAGATGTGACTGTTATGAAGATAATGTTAGATCAGAACATGGCTGATCCCTTCATCTAGACACTTCCTGCAAAGTTATTTTTTAGGGTCATGTGTGAAATATGGGGTTGAGAATGATACCACATTTACATTAGGGCAAGTGGGAGATTGTTGGGTATAGTGCCCTAAAAATATGTGTAGAGACATTTTAATTTGAAATTAATAAAAATACATTTTTCTTATAATTGTCTTTTCTAAATTATTATTGAATAATTTGTATAAATATATGAAAATTTCATATTCATTAATGGGACTATGACCATGTATTAGTACGAGAGTATTAAGATTATAGATAATAAATAAAATAGTCCGCAACATATTGAAGTATAATCTTTAATGAATAGTTGTTAGTACGGTTCGCTAAACATTTTGAAGGTATGTGATCTAGATTCGGATAGCTGATGTGGATAGACATATTAGTAAATGTACTTTATATAATTAGATTATATTGGACAAGATCGATGTGAATTAATATCTTTATTATCTTACCATTTATGATAAAAATTTAATACACATCAATCAGATGATCATATACAGACCACTCTAAAAATTCAGAGTAATCATGAACTCTTAACATGTCTACTGGATTTTTTTATTCACTCGTTAAGGTTTGTTTGTAAATAGGCTAGTGACTTTTGTTTTGGAGATTCAGAGACATGGCTGAGAACATGATCTTACAAGATTTAGAATCCATGTTTTCCTTACGGATCGTATATTGGTTCCCTTAAGTGTTAATTCTGAAACTGAAAGATTATTGAGCTCAAATTTATAATACGATTATAAATTGACCGTTCACTAGTGAATTAATGGCACTTGGATTAAGAAGGGTAAAATGGTCATTTTGACCAGCTCTAATTTACATACTGATAATTGGATGACAGAACTACATGAAGCGATTATATCAATGGATTACACGAGATTATTCTGTAAATATATTATGTAATTACTAAGAGTGAAATTCCATATTTATAGTCGAATAATAATGAAATTAGTAAATAAGTTTATTTAATTAAAGAGTTTAATTAATAATCTGATTTATTGGAGCTTAGAATTACGGGTCTATGGTCTCCAAGCCACCTCCATACTACATATTCTAGAGCGTGAATAATTCAGGATATAAGAAAATGACTTGCTTGTAAAAGGAATTAAGTTTCTGGGACAAGTATATGATTAAGATGTGAAATTAATGAATTAAGAATTAATTAACTAAATTTTTTATCGTAATCTTCAGAAAATATAATTAATTAATTATATCGATTGATTTTGAATTAATCGATAAGTAAGACAATATATTATATTTATGAAATTAAATAATATTAAATTATTATAAAATAATAATTTGAATTTGAATTAACTAATTTATTATTTTTGAACTAATAGATAAGTTAGTTGATAAGTGTGATCAGATAAGTAAATTTTTAATTAACTAATATCTAGATATTTATATGTTTAAAATAATAATAGATTTAAAAAAATTGTCACCTGGCATGTTTGACTGCCACTGTAGTGGCATATTTATAAATAATTNTTCTCAGAGTTCTGTCTCAGAAGTCATTCTCTAAATCTCTAGATCTTATGTGTTAAATACATATAGAGATAAAAAAATGTTCTTGATTTTTTCTACGTACCTACACACGTACTAGTGTGTTTGAGTTTTGGTCTGAAATTTTTTTTTGTTAATCTCACTGTCTATTCTTCGTGGAATCTTATGCTCGTTGCTTTACTAGAAAATAGCGGGGATGCTTGATAGACTTCAAAAAGTATTATTACTTTTATATGAGTGTCTTTAATTTAATGTATAGATATATAATAGATTCGTTGAGAAAAATTATTTTTCACAAAAAAAATTTTTGGAACTTTTGGCGTCGCGAATATTTTTTCAATCAATAAAATTTTTAAATAAACCACCTCCGTTGCACAGCTCGGGTTCCAACAGAAGGTGATAAAGGCGGGGAGAACGCGCTAGCTAGAAAGGTTTGCCTAGCACAGGTAAGGCGACCAGCCATATTATAGGCCCTCGTTATGGGTAACTCTACAAAGAGGGGTGGGTAGCCAATGCAGACAAAAAATTCGTCTAATAGGCTTGGCGACGGCAAGAAAATCACCACGGATAGCACACCAGTGACTTTGTAATGTGACATTTAAAGGATGACGAAGAGGGAAACGATAACCATGAAAAGGAAGGTCTGGAAGATCAAAAGAGGAAGCCCCTCCTTTTTCCAAGAACAAAGGAGGCCCCAGAGGGGAAGGATTGTTGTTTTCACGAAGAAGAAAAAGAAGGTGAGGGCAAGAATGAATATTTCGCTCAGTTCATGCCCTATGAAAAAGGCAAAGATGGAGTAAATGAGGAGAGAAATTTCCTATTTATAGGCCTAGGAGAAAAGTGCCCATTTAATCGGGGATTTACGCCAACCATAATGACAACCGTTGAGCGGCTGGAAAATATACGCTTCCATGAGAGAGAGTTTCAGGAAATCAAGCATCATCCAATCAGCTACAGGAGTGAAACAAGGTGTTCACATGAAGTGGTACTTCCAGGAGTTAGGCTCCCCCATGTGCCTCTACGTTCCAGTAGTGCCTCTATTCTCGAGAGATCGACGACATTAACTCTTGGAAAGAATGAGACGGCAGGCAAAAAAAGTCAGGAAGGTAATTAATTTCGTTTGATGCTATCCTCTCTAACGGAAAAACTTTGAACGTGTGTAAAATACTCGGGATGAGCAAAAAATCCTAGTTTATCACTGCATAAAGACAACATAGACGAGAAGCTCGGACAATGAAGTCTTCAAACCTGGGCGAGTGAAGCCACTTAAGTCCTCGACTGTGGGTAACTATTATGGGTGATTTCCTAACCTCCAATAACACAACAACGCGTGTCGTGTCACAGTAGGAAACGCTCTATACCAAGAAAGGAGCGGAACCGACCTTGACTGGTCAGCCTCTATAGTGTTCTGGACGCACCGCCTTGATCTCACGGAAGAATAGGAATAGAGTATACATAGAAAGCTCTGTCGACCTCCAGCACAAGGTCATCATTACTCACCAAAAGTTGTGCTTCGCAGGTCCAATCGCCATAACCAAGTGTCAGGATAGCCTCCACACAGTCATTTTGACATTATAATCCTATCATTTTATGTCAAATCACATCTCTTCCATCCAATCGACGACCAACAATGACGAGCTTTATGTCTCGTGAAGCTTCTCCAACACGCCTCCAAGAAGCTTATTCGACACGCTTCTTCTGCCCTCGAGGACTCATGTATAAATATATCTCTGAATCAACACAAGAGGTATGCCTTCTCTTCCCCAAGGAAATTATGTTGGAATATCAACCATCTACTGACTTAGGTATCGGAGGCCCTTAGATGGGGCAACCACCCCTAGTTCCCGTCTACAGGGTTCATTGTCTGTATTTTGAAGGCATTGAGGTTGAGGGAAGCTTTAGCTGAGAGGAAAAGTACGTGTACCGCTGGGAGAAGAGAGCGCGCACAATGTTACCGCTGCAGACACCTTTGGTCAGAATGATCAACACGTGTACTGCTGAAGTTTTTTGCAGAATCAACTTCAGATACCTATTCACTATCCAAGCTCATGTGACATTTCTATTCTTCTTTACTTTAGCACAATTAGTATGCTGATGAGTGAATATCTTAATTTGAAATGATTATTCCATTTGAGTAAGGAATACATGTATTCTCCATCCACAATTCTTCCCTTAGCATAATGCAGTGACCCTAGTTTTATCATATTTTTTTAAATGGTAATCAAAATTGTGCTAAATGACATATTCCCTCGAAGCCTTTTTGAACACAATATGATCACTAAAAATCAAACATCTATTTAATGTACTTGACCTACCTACCCAAGTGAATTTCTTCATGAAACTCAGGACATGAAGGAATTTGTACATCTTTGTTCAATGAATCAACAAGATCTCTCAATTGGTCACTGTCATATTCTGGTTCAAATACACTAGGCTTATCAATTCACTTTGTCGATTCCTTTTTATTTGTCATTCTTTTGACTCTTACTACCAAACCATCAGTTCAAATCATCTTCACTTATGTGAAACTGGCTTGCATTAACAAATAAGTCTTCATTATTTTCTACTCCATTCTCGAGCTCACTAAAATTCTCCAACACTTCACTAGACTTACTATCACTATCATCATTTTTCTTCATGGCAGGTTCATTAAGTCTAGTGTATGTAGGGATGCAGATGCTGGTGCAAGTGAAAGTGAATTTAGACTACATTCAACTTGACTTTCACTAAAAATATTCAGTAGAAGTGAAACATATACTTGTAGAACATCATGACCAAATGTTTTGAGTTGCGAGAATATGTTATGAATGTCAACATCAAAATTACATAAGTTTTAACATGCTTAAGTCCTCATGTAGAAACTTATAACTGTACCCTGATATATTACCATATGCCATTTCTTCCACCATCATTTAATTCTTTATATGAATAATAAATCGGGGTCAGTATTAGTAAGAGATTTTGTGTTTTATTGCTCCCGCTTCCTCACATCTGCGCTCGTCAAGCCAACTTTGCATTGCTCTTTGTCAAGGAGTTGCATCGGACCGAAACCTCGCCTCGGAGGTATTTGGCCCCCAAAAGGGATTGGGGTTTTAGATCCTCGGGAAATCCCTTTTCTGGATTGAGCATTTTGTTGAGTATTGTTTTTGCGCTTGTTAACCTTCTTCTTTTTGACCGGACAACTGGATGCGCGAATCTTGCTCTACCACCCCTCCCTTCTTTTATGCCTCGGGTATTAGCCACAGCTTGTATTCATTCAGTAATTCTATCCCATCTTTTCTAAGAGGTTAGGTGGTTGAGTCGAAGCGGAGAAGGATACTAAGTCATCGGTCGTGCCGGGATTGATTTCGACCCAACCTCAGAAAAACAGCATGCTTTCCCTTCATTTTTTTGTGCCCTTTGATTTAGTCCTTTTAAAAGACCCAGGCAGGGAAGCTAATTGCGACAGTCAAGGCAGGCAGTCGCGTCGGAGACATCTTTATCTGAGGAGGAGGCTTCGTCGTCCAGCTCAGTTCAAGATCCCTCTTACTAACTGGAATCAAAGAATTAGTAGATCTGTTCCGCCCAAAATTGGAATGGGCTAGGGTTATGAACTTCTCATCTATAATCGAAAGCTACAAAGCTCACCATTCTTATATGTTGTATTCAGAACATACTCAAACGTGCCACCACAGTAAATCTCTATTGTTAGATCCCTCATTTCCACTACATTTACTGTCCTTTTAACCTGTAGGGTCAAAACAAAGGCTTATCTATTAACAATAAATATTGGTTTAGGAGTTATGGTATAATAAATAAATAAAATAAAATATGGAGAAACAGACAACATTGATCCTGGACAAACAAACCACAAATCCACCATGTTTGGGAAACAATAAAAAAATAAAGGAAAACACAATTTAACCCAACTTGTGATGTCTCACAAGTCTATATGACATAACTGGATTGGTGCATCTTGATAAGTTAAAAAACTATAACCATTCTATTTTTGCCACGTAAACTTGTGATGCATCACAAGTTGATTCAATAGCATTGCTCAAAAATAAAATGTGGGGAACTCGACAATAGTTAAAAATACCTCGACAAACGGATTAGAACTTGACAAACAGACAAGAACTTAAATTTTTTTAAGAGAACCTCTAAATAAAAAATGTGGAAAAAATAAACACAAAATGATGATAAAATAAACCCCGAAATCACGAATGAAACTCGAGATGAAATAACGACTGAACTAGAGATGAAATCATGATTGAAAGTCGATAAACCCTAAAATCAAAAAATGTGGAACAAAATCTAGACAAAATAAACCCTAAGATCACAACTGGAACTCGACAAACCTCGAAATCATGACTGGAACTCGACAAACCCCAAAATCACAAAATCAAGACAAAATAGACACACAAATAAGAGAACTTGACTTACAAGAAGAGAATCATTAATAAATATAGGGAAATTTAGCATTTTGATACTCCAATTTCAAACTCTAGGTTTTCCTTTTTCTCCCCTTGCTGCTTCTCTCACGAGTTCCTCTCTCCCCCCTGCAATGAGACAAAATAATGGAGTATGGAAAAGGTTAAAAGAAAAAAGAAAAGATAAACTTTAAACTTAAGGTAAAAGATAAAGGGTTTTTTGTTAAACTGGACCCCTAAACTAACTGTTTTACAGAAATGAACATTATCATTAAATTTTGTTTACCTTGGCCTCGGGCTCACTTTTCCTTCACTTTTTCACTTTTTTTCCTCATTGCCCTTCTTACAATCTGTCCAATCAAATATCATGGTCTACTCACTTTACACTCAAAACCTCCATACCCACCCCATTTCTACTTCTTCGTGTTCATTTTTTCTACTTCTTCTTTGTTTTCTTTTTTGTTTTCCTCTTCATTTTCTTCTTCGTTTTCTTTTTCATCTTCTTCTTCGTCTTCTTCCTTGTTCCTGCAACAGCAAAGGATTGTTTGTCCTGGAATAGGTATAAGTTTTGTTTTCTTCTTTCTGGTAATATTTACTTATTTTCTTCCTTCTTTCATGGGTTTTTCATTTCATGAGTTTTCTGGGAATATTTATTAGTGTTCTTCTTTTTAGAATTTTGTTTGAAGTTCATTTATCGTAGAGGATCACTACAAGATGATGACGTAGTGTTAAATGAGGTTTACACGAGTACTACACGAGCCTCATGTAGACTACACGAGCCTCGTGTAGACTACACGAACCCCGTGTACCCTACACGATCATCGTATAGTGCATAAAGAACTTCTTCAACAGTTCATGAATATCGTGTAGCATCTATTACACTACACGAGTACTACACGATCATCGTGTACGCCTTATGTAGGACTTATTATAGTACAAGTGGTCTACACGATGGTCGTGAAGGCCTCGTGTACACTACACGATGAGCGTGAAGGCCTTGTGTACACTACACGATGCTCGTGAAAGCCTCGTGTACACTACACGATGCTCGTGAAGGCCTCGTGTATACTACATATGCCTGTGAAAGCCTCTTGTACACTACAAGATGACTATATGATCGCTAAATGATTATTGTGTAATATTCCATTTCATTATATATTCTTCTTGTACTGACTTCCTTCATTGATGTATATATAAATATGTCTGAAGTTTGAATTTTTGTAATCCATGATGGAGATTAGGTGAAAAATGGTACAACATGGTCTACTAACTGCACTAACCACGAGCTATTGGATATATTGCATGAAGAACTCCAAATAGACCCCTCAAAGTATGATATGTCCATCAAATTTTTTTATAGAAGCCATGTCCCTGCCCTTCTACTGAAATTTTAAAGGATAGTGATTTATAGTTCTTTGTTAAGGAGAATAGATCATAATCACTTAGAAGCCCACTATTTGTAAGTACCAAGCCAAAACATTTTCCATCTCAAAGCTCGATTCCTCAACTTACAATTTCACAACAACCTCAGGTTACTGAAACTACAGGGTTTATCAAATTTGGGTTCCTGAAACACAAATGACACGACAACCTCTACGTGAAAAGCATTACTCGCTTTGAGAGTGTTGATCATTTTGAAAGGAACTATCATGGCGATGATTTTTTTGTCATGACGATTATGATGCTTTCGAGGATGAGGATGTTGATGTAGATGGAGATTATGATGATGATTTTGATTAGAGGCGTATTATGATGCAATCCGTGGAGATGACCATGATGAAGCCATCAATGGAGACGACCATACAACAATTCCAGACTTGAATACTACTCTCGAACTTGAGATCACAAGTCCATTGCCATCACAACCTCAGTTGAATGAACAACGTCATGGGTCCAGTGAGCAACGGGCTGATTTGAATCAGCTTGTATCAGACACAATAAATATGGATGATTTGTACAGTGATAAAGTCGAGCTGCTTAAGGTTACTCGTATGATGGCCATCCGGAGAAATTTTGAGTTTTGAATCTTCAAGTCAAAACAGTGAATATTGGTACTTGTATGTGTTGAGAAAACATGCCTATGGAGGTTACATGCCATGAAATTGAAAAATTATCCATACTTAAAAGTTACAAAATTCATCAATGCACAAACATGAACATTTGAAGTATTGAGACATGAACACTATCAGGCTACATATTCATTGATTGGTCATTCTATAAGCTCCAAATACACGGGTGTCAGACGTATATATAGGCCAAAAGAATAATTGAAGATGTTCGGCTTGATTTCGGTGTCAACATAAACTACCATTAAGGCATGGAGGGCTAATGAGTATGCATTTGAATTAGTTCGAGGGTCTCCTGAAAACAACTATAAGATGCTCCCAACATATTGTCACATGTTAGAAGAAAAATATGAGTATTTTTTTTTTATTTTGCCATTAAAATGTCTATAAGAGTATTACACGAGCCTCATGTATCCATGGTGTATACTACACGATGAGTACACTGACCACGTGTAGTCTTCACAAAGGGTACACTCAACTCGTGTAGTCATCCTTTACACTATTTTTCTATCATAATGTCTACACGATACCTACACCTGACCTCGTGTAGGAATCGTGTAGTATACATGATGCCTACACTGACCTTGTGTAGGAATCTTGTAGTCTACATGATCGTTACACGGACCTCATTAGTCATCATGTAGCCTACACGATTGTTACACGGACCTCGTGTACGCATCATGTCCACTACGTTTCTGCCGATTAATACAACAATATTAAATATTTTTTAAGGACAACAACACACATAGAGACTGATGAGCAGGATCATTTTAAATATTTTTTCCATGGCTCTTGGACCCTTTGTTCGTGGTTTTTTTAGCAGTACACGACCTGTCATTGCTGTTGACACAACCGCCTTAAAGTCCAAATACAAAGGGGTATTTTTTGTTGCAACAGTAAATGATGGGAACAACCAAGTATATCTCATTGCATTTGGAATTGCATATTCAGAAAATAATGATTCATGGGAGTGGTTCTTCCGTAAACTTCACGATGTAATCGGTGATCCAGGATACTTGGTATTTATATCTGACATGCATATGAGTATACTAAATATTGTACAGGTTGTCTTTCCCAATGCGCATCATGGAGCTTTCATCTTCCATATGGGCTAAAATATCAAATCAATTTACAAAAAGGAAGATGCAGTCATATTATTTTTTAAAGTAGCAAAAGTACGCCGTCAACTAGAGTTTGATCGATTGATAACTCATTTTACAGATGCATTTCCAGATATCTCCCAATATATGTCAGTGGGGGAGGTTGAGAGGTGGGTATGTTCCCATTTTGATGGAAGGCGATACAATATAATGACTATAATTATCGTGGAATGTTTGAATGAGGTTTTGAAGGATGCTAGAAAGCTTCCCATTACATGCCTTATAAAACATATTTGTGACATGTTACAACGGTCATTCTATGAACGACGAACGGCTGCCTGTCAAATCACCTCGCAGATGACAAATTGGGTTGAGTCTGAACTTAATAAGATGAATCTTACATCATGCACACTATCATTGTTTTCTTGCGACATCCAAGTTTCGTGTTAAGGGTGGGGGTAGGCAAGTTGTGGTCAACTTGCATCTTAAGAGTTGTACGTGCAGAGAATTTGATCTTGATCAAATTCCATGCATGCATGCATGCATTGGCTGCATGCCAGCAGCATAATATTTTCACATACAATATGTGTTCGAGATTCTATAAAAATGAGGCTCTAATTACTGCGTATGTTAAACAATACATCCTCTCGGGGATCAAATAGATTGGGTCATTAGCCAGGAGTTTCACGAAAAGGTGGTATTACCACCTATAACGAGGCGGCAAAGTGGAAGACCTAGGATAAAGAGAACTCCATCTCGAGGTGAGGAAGTAGTGAGAACGAAGTGTAAACATTGTGGGCAAATTGGCCACAACTGACAGACGTGTAGAAATTCAATTCCTTTATCTCGACGGGATGAGCATGCCACTTAAATATAAATAATGACCTTGTAAACTTAAATTAAATATTAATATAGAAATATACTTGTGTTTGTTATTTAATAATGTCATAAAATTTAATAATGCCCATAAAGTCATCGTGTAGTCTACACTAAGTCTACACGACGCCCATGAAATCATTTTGTAGTCTACACGATACCCGTGAAGTCATCGGGTAGGCTATATAAAACCCCCATGTACACTACATGATGCCTGTGAAGACCTTTTGTAGACTACACGAAGT
>QANY01010610.1:82500-149152 GCA_003255025.1 Datisca glomerata
CATTCTCTCCAACTACTGATCTCCAGAAACTTTTTTCTTCTTCCTCCTCAGTAGGGACCAAAGAAAGAACTTTCAACTAAAAATGCAAGAAATATAAATTAGTATATGAGAAAGTAATATATAAATTAACTTGTCAACATAATTCACCAACATACATTCTCCTTCGATAAGATTTTTTTTTGTAGATTCTCAACCGATACTGTTGTGGTCGAACACCACTTGAGAATCCTTGACACATTGGTCGAAACCTGGTCACCACACAAACTACCCACCAAGAGGATAGTTTCAAATACTCATACCTATTTAAACAAAAGAGAGTAATTCAGTAGTCAACACATAAATAATTTAATACATCACTACATAGAATTAAATAAATTGTACTTGGAAGGCAAATGGACATCCATTGAGTGAATACCCATGAACAGCAGCAGGGGATTTCTCTGTTTTTTTCTTGATCTTTAAGATCACCAAAAACAACATTTGTATTCTTCACAACTAATAATGATTTCATTATTTTGGAGAACGAGAGGTCTCCTCACGGATATTAGTTGAACGCTTCAAGTTCGTTAACCAAAACCAACCATCTCTTCACAATTAGGGTACGGTTCTCCTTCCCCAACACAAAATGCTCTAGCAAATAAATCAGAGCTATCTTGACTACATCAGAATCTGACTTACATTAAGAGCTTTTGAACTTCTCCTCCAACTCAGCCATGATTATTGCTTGGGCTTTGGGAAAGTACAGATAAGAGAGTATGTTGGGGCCACAAGTCTTTTTCTCATCTCGGGCTTCACCGAACATTAGTCCGATAATCAAAGAGAACTCCTTCTTGGAGAAGCACAATGACTCCTTATTGATAAGAAAATGGATCTCCTCCTTAGATGGAGTGTCGTCGACATATTCGGCCTCACTGGCCAGCACCTGGTGGCACACAGTTGTTGAAAACTTCAGGGATGTGAGATCAAGGAAATGACCGAAGTATGTCTCCCTAGAAAGGGAGAGTTGAGTAGTTGTCAGCTTGGCCTTGATAACCTTTATGCAGTGGGTATTGCACTTTGCATTGACCATTTCTTTTGGAATATTGTTAACGTCATGAACGTATCTTAGTTGCATCTTTGACGAAACCATAACCTGTAGAATATTCAAGGTAAATGTCAGATCAGGAAATGTACATGATGCTCATGTAGTCATCGTGTAGACTATACGAGGGGTACACGACCCTCGTGTAGGCCTCATGTATCCTACACGAGGCTTAGATGACCCTCCTGTAGTCCTCCTGTAGCATACACGAGGCTTGAGATGACCTTCGTGTAATCCTCTTATAGCCTACACGAGGCTTACACGACCCCTCGTGTAGGCTTCACGAGGCTTACACGACCCTCGTGTAGCCTACACGAGACTTACACGACCTTTGTGCAACTCAGGAAATAGACACTCACCAAGACTAGAACCTCAGAAACCCAGAAAAAATACTCAAAAATCCAGGAGAAAAAAATACTCAGAAACCTAGAAAAAATATTAGAAACCCAAATAACCAACCTTTGTTGTTATTCGGACATCCACAAAAAATAGACACGCAAAAATCCAGAAAAAACCCTAAGAATCCCAAAAACTTATCTTGTTGTTTTTTCTTGCTGTGGGAGATGAAGACTCAAGGATTTGCAGAGAGAGAGATGTTGCGACTTCGAGAGAGAAAGAGATAGTAACAGTAAGAGAGAAATGAGGGAAATGTAAGTGAGGGAAACGAAGTGGTGGAGTTTCGTGTAATGAAAAAGTGTAATCATCATTTTTTTTAGCCGTCGTTTGGAATTTGTGAACGGGCTTTTGGTAACTTCACAGATCGATTGTGAATTGATGGTGGGCCCGAGGTCAATGTAAGCAAAAATTAGTGATAGGATTCATTTCTGCAAAACGGTTAGTTTAGGGGTCCAGTTTAGCAAAAAACCCAAAGATAAAAAGATAAAAGATAAAAAGTGAACTACCATACATTAATAACGCTAACTTTCATGAACGAAACGTCCGACTTAATGTCATTTTAATGGAAAATCTTAATAGATGGGTGTATTTTGAAGTTTCTTAAATCACACGCGTAAATAATTTACATATACGCTTATGTAATTTGATAAATAAATTATTTACTGTAACCATTTTTTTAAATATTTTCCGGTCATTTTTATAGTTTAAGCTAGAAAGTATGTCATTTTTGTAGTTATTCCTTTTGAAAGACAAAAATT
Source organism: Datisca glomerata (assembly GCA_003255025.1). Classification (NCBI taxonomy): domain Eukaryota; kingdom Viridiplantae; phylum Streptophyta; class Magnoliopsida; order Cucurbitales; family Datiscaceae; genus Datisca; species Datisca glomerata. Next base: position 84,736 of record QANY01010610.1, read on the forward strand.
TAATTTACAGTGTTTTAAAAAATTTCAGGAAAAATTCTAGCATTTTTTTCTTCTCTTACAACGTTTTAGAAACCGCTAGGAAAAATTCTAGTGTTTTTTCATCCTTGTGGTTGCGTGAGCCGCCAAGGAAATGACCGCTGATGTATGTGATTTCTCTTGTACTGATCTTCTTATTCATTTGCATCCTTTGCATCTTGTTCTTTTTCTTCAACTTCATCATCATCTTCTTCATCATCATCATCTTCTTCATCATCCTCTTCCTCTTCTTCATTATTATCTTCTTCCTTGTTCTCTTCCTCTTCTTCATCATCATCTGCATTATCTCCATCATGTTCTTCATTTTCTTCATCATTGTGCTTTGATGTTTGTGTTTTCATTTCTTCAGGTGTAGCTTGTGTGTCTACTATTTGTGTTTGGAACAATTCTTCTGATTCTGACAACAATCCTTCAGGTGTATAAATTACATATATTGTTTGTCTTCCATTTTTTGTACTTTATCATGAGTGATGGACCTTGTTCTATGTGATAATTATTGTACTTTCTTGGTTTTTTAAAGATTTCTTAATTCAAGACATCTGTCAAACATACCACAATCAAACAATATACAAATTTATATAATGTAATCAGTAAACAATTAGATACTAGCATTATGTAGTTTATATAAATGATACATAGTAAAGTAACTATGTATCACGGTTTCACTAATTTTTAGTGCACAGGAACAAAGAGAAAAATGGTACTACTTCTGAAAAATGTCTACGTATTAGAGCATTTTCTAATTTTGCCCTAAAAAAATATTCTTTCCTTTGTCCGTAGAAAATAAACAAACTTAATGAAAGATTATTAAAAATTTTAGTGAAAATACAGAGAGTTAATTTGCATAAGTTCATACTTAAAACTTCATACTCAATCATGTAATCTACGTCTAGAGGTAGCTATAATAAATTCTGTAGAAATAAAAATTTTGGACCACCATTTTACTGCATATGGCATTCTGTGTAGTTCTCCTGAGGTTGTAACGACCTTGCTTCTTGTCCAGAAATTAGTTTAGAGGATTCGGAGTAAATCTGTGAGTCTCGCTTTCTCTGGATTTAACTGTTCCGAAGCTTCGAACTTTTTCTTTTTCTCTATTATTTATTGGAAATTGAAGCTTAAAGATTTGACACGCTATGTCTTCCGCTTCGATTTCATCTTCACTTCGATTGTTCACTACAAGAATCCCAAACTCCATTAAATGCTCAAAATCTTTCATCTCACATAAACCATATAATTTCGCCTTCTTTAAGCCTATATCTTCCCAGAGAATACCCATTAAACCATCTTCATCACCAAAACCATCGTCGTTCACATCATCTGCATCTGCATCGGCATCGACATCCATGTCCCTGCAGCCCATCGAAGAACTCCCTCCAAAGCTCCAAGAAATTATTAAGCTCTTCCAGTCCGTACAGGAGCCCAAGGCTAAGTACGAGCAGCTTCTGTTCTATGGGAAGAATCTCAAACCCCTCGATACACAGTTCAAAACTAAAGCTAACAAAGTCGAAGGCTGCGTTTCACAGGTTTGGGTTAGGGCTTTTCTGGATTCGAACAAGAACGTTGTTTTCGAGGCTGACTCGGACTCGGTTCTCACAAAAGGACTTGCTGCTCTGCTCGTCCAAGGCCTTTCTGGTCGACCAGTAGAGGATGTTGTACGCGTATCGCCTGATTTTGTGGTGCTTCTCGGGCTTCAGCAGAGCCTTACGCCTTCTAGAAATAATGGGTTCTTGAATATGTTGAAATTGATGCAGAAAAAGGCGCTTGAGTTGTTGGTTGAAGCTGAAAAGGGAATCGAGAGCTCAAATGTGGCAACAAAAGTTGATGGCCATGTTGAGAATATGAGTGGTGATTTCGTGGTTATTGATAACCCAAGTAAGAATTCAAATTTGATATCAGATTTTGTTAGTGCTAGTGAGGATCCACAGGGGGGTCATAGTTCCAAAGAGGGTGTTAAGCATTTGGATTCAGCAAGCGGCGTTGAGTCAAATTCAAGTGGTTTGGGAAGTAGAGGGAAGAGAATTAAGGAGAAATTGGAGAGAGAGCTGAGTCCAATCGAATTGCAAGTCGAAGACATCTCTTACCAGCATGCTGGGCATGCTGGCGTTAGAGGAAGCGATGGAGAGACACATTTCAATGTGAAAGTTGTGTCTAATGAGTTTGAAGGCAAAAGTTTGGTCAAAAGGCATAGGCTTATTTATGGGTTATTACAAGAGGAGTTGCAGAGTGGACTACATGCTTTGTCTATCGTGGCCAAGACACCTTCTGAAGCCAATGGAAATTAATAGCATAGTTTTGACTCATGGAAAGAGGTTTTTTTCTGCCTTTCTCATATTGTTTCTATTTATGGTGAGGTTCCTGAATCCTGATAAACCAGAAAAATCTTATGTAATACTTGCTTTGAAATATTTAGAGACAAAGTCAGTTTATCGGATGTATACTACATTGCTTGAATAATATTTTGGTGGATACTAGCAATTAACTAATTTTACATACTGGGAAGTACTTAGATTTTCCTTGCATATCTTCGTTGTTTAGTCAGCTAGTTTAAAGACTCTTTTCTGTTGGAGACATATGGTGCATGGACTTACAACTAATAGGAAAGCTCTATTTTTTCTGGTGAGCTAAAACTAGCCCAATCCGTTTAGCATTTAGGACATGGAATGCCTTCCCTTTCTGGTCTTCTTTCTTCGGATAATGCCAGGGGAACTTGTTATTAATTGATCTATTGAATCAGTTGTAGCTAGAAATTGAGGCATAGCTGTGGAAATGGATTATTCATGGTAAGTCAGAGGCTCACTCTGAATTCTTTAGATATGTCATTGATCATGATTGCTTAACTCTCTCAGTTAGAGCAGGGCTTTCAAAATGACTTCCTGGGTTAACTATAAAAGAAACTGTACATGGGTTTAAACCCCTGAACAACAGTTTGCCATTCTAGCATGCTGTGGCAACCACCAACAGTGCCCCCTCCGAATATAGAAAGAAAATAAAGAAAGAGAAGAAAGCAAATAAAATAAGTATTAAACAGAATAAGGTAGGTAATTATAAATTATTCTTGTAAGCTTGTCAAGAAGAATTATTGAATGAAGACTAAAGTGCTACTTGGCATGGAGATGATTTCTCTTTGTATTGCCTTAGAGGATTTAAAAAGCATCAGTTTGGAATGAACTGTTTCAAACCTGAAATTGTTATATTGATGGATGATACTAGCACTCATCCGTCCTTAACAACATACAAACGAGAAATGGGAAAATTGTGAAAAGTTTCTGTATCTTCATTTAGTTCAGCTTTTGCCAATTATATCATCACTTGATAGATCAGCCATCTCTGATTGGCGTCTGGGATGTGTCAGTATGACTAGCGGATAAAAGATTCTCCTTGAGTTTACCTCTGAAAGTTCCCTTGTTGGTTAGCAGAGATAAGAATTGATTGTTGCTTTGCACCTGTTTTTGAATTTGAAGTAAACTGAGCTGTGAACCGATTTTAGTCTTTTTTCTCCTTATTCTGACTGAAGGGTTTGATTATCTTGAGTTGGTAATGAGTCTGTCCGCTGTTGGGAAACAAAATAGCTATATTCTACTATGGGTTGGGAAATTACGAAATGAAATCTCTGTTGAGGTACAGAGAGACGTTGTATTGATTCTTTGCCTTGGATTGGTGTGATACAATGGGTTTTTCAGTTGATGCAACAAATTAATAGCATAGTTTTGACTCAGAAAGAGGTTTTTTTTTTCTGCCTTTCTCATATTGTTTCTATTTATCGTGAGGTTCCTGAATCCTGATAGACCAGAAAAATCTTATGTAATACTTGCTTTGAAATATTTGGAGTGTCAGTTTAATGTATACTACATTGCTTGAAGAATATTTTGGTGGATTGAGGTACAGAGAGATGTTGTGTCGATTCTTTGCCCTGGATTGGTGTGATACAATGGATTTCTCAGTTGATCCAAGTTGCCATTCCAGATAAGATGATAATTACAATATTTACTCTTTTGGGATGAATGTCTACTCCTTGATAATGAGATTTGTGGATATAGGTGAAGGTAAAGTAGTGTATGGATCTAAATGATCTTTTTGAAATTGCAGCAACGACTGAGAAGTCTTCCAAGAAGCTGCAGTCCTATTCTTATTAACGGCTCAAGTTCTTTAATGCTACTTGCAATTTTAGTTGGTTGGATTAGACAGCAAGATTTAAATAATATATAATGACTAGTGGGCGACTATGATCATAATTTAAATTATAAGATCTGTGATTAATATGGTATTTATATATTGCTAATAATATAAACATGGGGTACTTAATGTGTTTAACATATTCATAAGCATCATGTACAAAAACAGTCTTGTAGGTTTTTATTTAAATATTCTTAGTTATATAAAATTATATTCATAAGCACATTAAATTATGGGTACATGTAGGTTGTCATGTTCCATTAAAAATAGCACATGCTGTCCTTTGACCTTTACATGAATATTATGGTAACTTAAATTTCTTTTTTGAGAATTAAAGAAGGGGAAATTAATGTGGGTTGCTGTTTGGTCAAACTTCAGTATATATATTTTCTCTGTTTTCTAACTATGCAACTTGGAGAACAAAACTAAAATTTCTGTATTAGTGCTTTTCTAAGCCAACTTGCAGATAATAAAAATGAAGTCTGGAGTCAATGTCAGTGAAAATGGTATATAGATTGCTGCATGACATTCTTGAGGTATAGGAGTGAAAATGGCAGACATTGCTGTTTCAGTGGCAGCTATTCTGATCGAGAATGTTATAACCTTTCTCCAGCAAGAAGCAAATAAACATGATGGTGTGCATGAAGCTGCAGAGTCACTTAGAATGAAGCTGGAGAGAATGCAGGCTTTCCTGTCGGAGACCGAAGGACTTGAATGTGGTGAAGTGCTTCGGACTCAAATAAAACAGGTACGAGATGTAGCATATGACATTGAGGATGTTCTTGAAAGGTTCATGCTTCAAATCCCACATCACGTTCACGATCATAGAGTATCCCGGTTTTTCCATAATGTCTCTCATTTCTTTGCCGATGGTAAAGCCGCCCGTGATTTTTCTACCCGCATAGAACAACTCAACAAAAAAATTACGGATATTAATCTTTTGGCACCAGATAGCGTTCATAATGGCCGGTACAGAGAAGAAGGAGGTCCTGGCACAAGGGGAGATCATATGACTCGCCAAATTGTCCGAGAAGATGAAATTATTGGCTATAAGGTGCCTAGAGAAAGAATTTTGGGTCAGCTGATGGAAGAAGATTCGGGTCGCGTAACACTTTCATTGGTCGGTCCTGGTGGCTCGGGTAAAACCATTCTCATCAGGGATATTTACAAAAGCAGAAGTGTTCAGGGACGATTTGGTTCCCATGCTTGGATTCACGTACCGCGTCGCTTTGTACTCAATGAGCTCCTATTGAATGTATTAAAGCAATTTTATGAGGAAAGGAACAAACCAATCCCTCAGGAATTAGTAGATATTCAGAAACACTTGAGCAAATACCTTGAGAAAGAAAGATATCTGATTATTTTAGATAACATCTGGAGCAGACAAGATTGCGACTGTGTACTGAATGCATTACCTAACGGTTTGCCCGGAAGTAAAGTATTAGTCATTACACAGGGTGCTCATGTGGCCACTTCTTTTGCAAAATCCCTTCAGTATATCCATCAATTAAATGGATTACCATGGAAAGAGGCGTGGGAGCTATTCTGTAAGAAAGCTTTTGTGACTGGCAGGAAGGAATGTCCTCAAGAACTCGAAATCTGGGCTCAAAAAATTGTCAAGAAGTGCGAAGGCATGCCTTTTGCTATTGCAGCTGCAGGAAGTTTGCTATCAAAGAAGCCGCAGATTCCCGTTGAGTGGAAGAAGTTTCATGACAGCCTCGGATCTCAGATTGGAGCCGATTCCAGTCTTTGGACTATCTCTCATATTATCAAGTCAAGTTACATGGATCTTCCTATCCATCTAAAGATATGTTTCTTGTACTTCAGTATATTTCCAGAGGATTACTCCGTCAGGCGAGGAAGGCTGATTCGGTCATGGATAGCAGAGGGTTTTGTGAAGGAAAGAAGAAGAACGACATTGGAGGATGTAGCAGAGGGATATCTAAATGAGCTTGTTGAGAGGAATTTAGTACATGTAAGTTCTAGGGAGATTGACGGACGGGTAAAAAGCTGTCGGGTTTTGAATCTTGTTCGTGAGTTCATCATCACGAGGTCTGAATTGGAGAATTTTGTCAATGTCTTATCGGGATCAAGCTCAACTTCCGGTGGCAAAATCCGTCGCCTTTCTGTTCGAGATGTTCATTCCAATTTTTCCCAAGGCAGAGACTTCAGTCGTATCCGTGCCTTATTTCTGTTTGGTAAAAACATACCTTACTCTGACTTAGAACACATATTTCAACACTTTAGGTTGTTAAGGGTCTTAGATCTACAAGATATACCCATGGAGAATTTCCCTAAAGATATCTGTAGTCTGAGTCTCTTGAGGTGTCTAAGCTTAAGGCAAACAAGGATTAAGACTGTTCCAGATGCTATAAAGAACCTTGCTTTCCTTGAAACGTTGGATCTGAAACATACGTCCGTGACATCCTTGCCGAAAACAGTTTCAAAACTCCGTTATCTGCGCCATCTACTAGTGTATCATTATAATGTCAATAATTACGTAGTCTACGACAGTGCACAAGCAGTAAATATCTTTGAAGGGATAGAGGAACTATCGAATTTACAAAAGTTGTCTCTTATAAATGTCAGCAAAGACCGAAAAATCATTCGGTACTTGGGAAAACTTAGCGGATTGAAGAAGTTGGGATTAACCCATCTCCAAAGGGAAGACGGAAAGTACTTGTGTGCGTCAATTGAGCTAATGGAGAATCTTTCAACTCTTGATTTAAGAGCAAAGAAGGGTGAGTATCTTGATTTGGATCATATGAATGATCCTCCTGTTTATCTACAGCGCTTGTTTTTGAAAGGGCTTCTAAACCAACTACCTAAGTGGATTACCTCACTTGACAGTCTAATTAAGATTGGTCTAAAGTGGTCTAAACTGAGTGCCAGTAGAAACCCACTTCAGACCCTTGAACGTCTGCCTAATCTGATGGAGCTTGAGATGACTGATTTTTACACTGGGACAGAATTGGTATTTAGAACTCAAACGTTCAAGAAGTTGAAGATTTTGCACATGGAACAATTTGATCAGCTCCATACAATGACAGTACAGGATGGTGCAATGCCTATGCTAAATAAGCTAACCATGTGTAAGTGCAGGAGTTTGAGACAGCTTCCTTCTGGCATTCAGGGTCTGACTCAGCTTGAAGAAGTGCTTTTGTACGACATGCCTAACGAGTTCACGGAAAAGCTTCGAAGGGGTAACAGAGACCGGTACATGGTTGACCATGTTCGTGTTATTCACGTGTTCTCCCTTGATGCGCAATCCTTGACATTCCGTAAGGAAAATTTATCTTGATTTCCATGTCATATCCTCTCAGCAATAAACACTATCTTGTAAGGTGAGGATAGTCTTGATGTGCTTCTATGCGAAGGTGGCCGCGGAGGAATCGAGTTTAAAGCTTTAACCCAAAATCCACTATCGGTTTCAGGATTTCCCAGCTTCTGTCGAAAAATGTTGTTCCATGAGACACCTATTTGGCTATTTATATTATATTTGTTGCTGTTACTGTGCTAAGATTTGAAAGAATAAGATTGAGGTGGTTTTTAATAGAGTGTTCTGTGTTTTGTTTGGGTGTTGGATCAGATGATCATTTGCTGATTTATGTGTCTTTGAATAACACCGGTTTGTTAATTGATTATAAAACATGAATGAAATCTCAGGCAATAACGTCATGTAAATCTGATGATTAAAAGTTAAAAGTCATATTCATCAATTAACTTCTTAAATCTCAAAATTGAACAGTTAACCAACAAGCAGTTAATTCAGTGATAATATTTAATATGATGTCTAACAAAGTTTTTACATGACGTTGAATGTTCATAACTGTTTGTTGAGTCTTCATTTATTAATGTTCTATATCCCTGTAGTGAGTAACATGAGACAATACTCCACATGTTTATAGTAAAAAAAATCAAGCCCTTAATTTTGTAATTATTATAAAAATTTTAATGCAAATTAATCTGAAAGTTATATTGACCCAGTCCCAGCCAGTGAACATGAACCAGTGGACCACCGGATATTTGATATTGTATTTTGGCTTCATAATTTATTGTGTTTGTTTGGATGCACACAACTCTTATTTTAAACAGCAGACGTACATGTTAGCCAATAAAGATACTAAAAATTTTAACGTGCAAAGTCAGTTTTAGGCAGCATGCGAAGTCTTCGTCAATGGGGAAAATATTCTAGATAAATTGATCGCCTTTGTGTTTGCTTACGTAGTATGTATGACGTCATAGTCTTCAATTTTAAGTTTGATGGGTTAATGAGAGATTCAAATTATAAAGTTCTAAGGGCACGTTGGTGGGTACGATGTTACGTTAGGGGATATATTTTTATATTTTTATTCATTCTTATATTTCCAAAATTGTCATCTTCCCTCACCTAGATCTCATTTCACCCACTTCATCTTCTTCCCTCCATTATAATCAGAATGATAAGTTTTTTCTCTGTCACGTGTCTCTTCTTCATCTTCTTCCTCAAAAAATTTCTGGGCATTTTAACTTACGTGTTTTGCTGGTTTTTGTTGGGTTTTTTTTATTTTCTGTGTTTTAGTTTTAGGTTTAATGAGTTTGGATTTATTACTAAATTAGGTACTTGACTATTTCATTTATGAGTTATTTAATTGAAAGCTCTCTCATCTCTTTTTGATTTTTTGATTATTCTTCTCAGTTCTTTCTCTTTTTTTGGTACTAATTTTATCATTCTTCTCAACCTTTATCCCCTCTTTTTTTAATTAATTATTTTATTTGAAATATCTTTAAGTAAAGTGATAATTTAGCCATTGGATAAATTGTTGTTAGTAATAAAAATAGAACTTAATTTGGATGAAATATTTTATTTGAATAAATAAATATTTTTTTAAATTATTTATATTGGTTGTCATGATATTGAAAATAAAGTAATAAACTATACATAAACACTATAAATTAAGTAACAAACCATACATAAACAATATATTAATTAAAGTATAGAATTGACATTCGACAAATAACATGTATAGCATTACATATACATTCCATCAAAACAAATAAAGTAATTTAATATTCTTACAATTGTATCATCGTATTCTCAAATTTTATCAAATAAAGTAATCTTAATTTTTCAGGTATTTACTTTCTCACTATCATATTCCCACCATCTTATAACAAGCGCGACCCCTAAGAGATTACCCAAAGTTATTTCATTTACACGAGAAGTTGAATTTTGATTGTCTAATTTATTTCTTAATGGCGTTTTCTTTTCTCGTGATTGGCTTGTTGATTCACCATTTTTTATTCAATGCTCGTATATACTTTGAATATAAGAAGGGTATATGTAGAATTTTGGGTTAAATTCAATTAGTACCCTTAAAATTTAACCCGTTAATAATTCGTACCCTTAAATTTTTCTTTAACATAAAAATACTCTTAATGTATATAGATTAGTCATTTACACCTCTGTTATCTAACATACGTTAAAAACTAACTGAAACTTAACTTGTGATTATTTTTTCTATTTTCTATCGTTAATTTTCTAATGCAAATTGAACTGAATCTTGTCTTGATACAAACTAGCCAGTGGTCCAGACTCCAGGGGATGTTTATTGTTTTGTTTAGATCTACAACTCTTTCTTAGCACAACCACATAGCATGGTAGCTAATAAAGTTCCTAAACGTTGGGTCATATTTCAATTGGAAAGAAATGACAAATTAAAAGGCTCACAAGTATAGTTTGTCTGAATAACATGGGTCATTTGTTTGTACCATTCTGGTGCCAGAAGGTGTTGAGCTTAATTGACCTGATAATTTTGATGATAATAAGTAATATATGAAATAATTTTTCAATCAAATGGTAGGATTTAAATAAATTAAAAATAACATTGAATACAATATATTATGAGTATTATGTAAAAAGAATAAATGATAATTGAATCTGTGCATTACAAATTGCTCGTGGCCTATTTTAAAAGTAGGATGTAAAATATCAAATGAATTAATTTTAAATGGGTTGGATCAAATTTGTCAAAAACTGACGTATTTTTAATTTCTTGTTTGAATTGATTTAAATTATTTGTTCCTTGTATAGAGGGTGCTTTATGACTTGATAACTTCTTTTTTAGTAATCATTGAATCCTATTTTTTTAAATGTAGAATAAAATGAGTGAACGAGTAGAATTATTTTTTCCAGCGCGAATGAGTAGAATTATTCAAATTAAATAAATATTGTAGCCAACTTGTATTTCAAAAATAGATTTGAAAAGGGAAGGGAGACTGGGAGAGTCCGAACCATGTATATTGAAAATGGAGAGAAAGAGAGAGTCCGAACCATGTATATTGAAAATGGAGGAGAGAAAGAGAGAGTCCGAACCATGTATATTGAAAATGGAGAGAAAGAGAGAGTCCGTCATCCCCAACTTTGCATCTATCTGTAATGTATATAACTATAGCAGTCGGGTAATTCTTGTAAGGTTAAAATATAAAATACACTATTACATTTTGATGAAATCTTCGTATCCTTTAGTCTCAAATTATATTCTTATACTTTTTTATATTTTTTATATTAAACTATAAAATATATCTCATTTGTGACTTTTTTAGTTAAATTTAGTAGAAAAATTAATTTCATCCATTATTTCCTTTCATTTTCATCTATTTCTCCTCATTTTTACTTCCAATACATTTTTCAGATCTGATTTTTTTTCTATTAATAATTTTTTTACTTTACTCTTAAAAAAATCTTCTTTTGGTATCAGAGCCAAACCCGGTGGGGATAATTGTTGTTCATTAACTGTTTCTATTTCAATATCTGCATAATGCATACTGTTTGTCGCCTATTATGGTTGGTTATTGATAATATTGTTTACTTATTTGCTCACATGAATAATTGCTTATATATAATCTTACTCTCCACCCAAATGGCTGATTATTCTTATAATTGATTATTTCTCTGCATTATTTGTTTGCCTAATCTGTGAATCTGTTTATCAGAGGCTGACATACCAACTTCTATTTGATTAAGCTTCAGGGACTTAGGTAAGACCTCTTAGATACGTAAATCCCGAGGGTAGGGTGGTTGTAGAGGCGAAAGGGAGAAGAGTGAAGCCTAATAGGAGGTTGTAGAATTCACCACAAGGTTAGTAACAAAAAATACAATATGAAATTCTCGATAATAAGAATAATTTAGTTATTTTGAGCAATGAGTGGGTTATCTAGAAGTAGTTCTTCTAGTAGCATTAGGTCTATAATATCTTCAATATCCAACATAGTGGATGATGAATATTTTAAATTTGCAGATGATCAAGTAGATCATAAATATTTTGAATACCCATCAGATGATCAGAATGATCATTTCGAACATCTTTCAGATGATCAACAAATTCATTCTGAAGACTTTAATCAAATAAATGATAGGGTATGGAACATACCCAATAAAAATAAGAATTCCAATTCTAAATTATCCTTTAAGATTCAAATAGAGCAAGAATTAAAAATTTAAAAATGAAAACTCTAGAACCTAAAGGAATAAGTTTCCAAGAATCCCAGACAAACCTTAATAATAATCAATCTAATAAAATTAATTACCAATCTTTTAATTCTAAAGTTAGGGAGTATAACCAGTTTAGTACCCTTAAGAGTTCCTTTTCTGGATCATCTATTAATAATGATCAAGATTTTAGGATTAAAAAATCAAAACAAAAATTAAAAGATTATAAAAATTTAAATCCAAATATTCTGCAGCAAGAATACAAACCAGATTGGGCAAGTCTAAATAAGCACAATGATGACCCAACCAATCTTAATAGACGTAATAGGTTCAAAGATTCATATAATATGGATAAAAGAAAATCATACTTACTGAATAAAAGGCATACATGCAAAAATATGAAGTTAACATATTTTTCATTGATTATGTCAATGATATTTATGAGAAAACTATTAAAATAATTCCCAAATCTAAATGGGTCAAGGAAGACTCCAGTGTGGTAACTGTCAGTCATCCACCACCTGAAAAAATCCTAATGAATCATAAAACTTCTCAACCTAATAAAGATTTCATTAAACATTTCCAATTTCATTATGAGAAAACTCCTAATGAAGAAATACTTAGAAGGTTAAAATCTTTAAGAGATAATATCTCAGAATCATATAACCATAGGTTAGAATCAACCTATGAGCCATCCATAATACATAATTCTTCAAAACAAAAAAATTAAAGAATCTTGTAGGTCAGAATCCTATGAACCTTCAAATAGTTTTGAGGAACAATCCAAAGATTTAGAAATTAAATCATCTATCAATGTTAGTGACCACGACAGTATCTTTGAATTAGAAATTCATAGGTTAGAACCCACCTATGAATATTCCATAATTAATGAATATTTGAATATTAAAGAAACATTAAAGGATTTAAAAACTAATGAATCATCTTATTCTGGTATGATTGATAATCAAAATAATTGTTCAGATTTTGGAAACCTTACTAATAATAAAATTCAAGAATTAGATGACAGTAGTTCAAATTTAGAGGACCGTAGGTTAGAATCAACCTATGAATTTTTCACGATTGTTGAAGAAACATTAAAATGTTTTGAAACTAAAAAATCATCCTCTGAGGGCATTAACCATAGAAATTCTTGAATCACTGTTTCTCCTTTCAAGATTTCAAAGGAAGAAGAATCAAATAAAAAATTAGTTGAACAACTCAATTACACCAATCAAAGTCTAATTATAATAGGTAAGCAATTAGACAAAATTGAAAATAAAGTTGATGATCTTCATAACACTGAATCTAGTGAAGCTCTAGTTTGAAGATTCAGTTATCATGGATGATTCATAGGTGGGCTCTGACCTATGATTTTCTAAATCTAAATTATTGTATTGATTAATTACCTTTAAATCACATTTAATTTCAGATGATTCTAAATTTTTAATTGATTCTTCAATATTATTAATGTTTGAAGATTCACTCATTGTAGACGAATCATAGGTGGACTCTGACCTATGGCTTTCTGGATCTAAACTATTATCTTGATTGATTAGTTTTAATTCATGAAGTATTTTATCAATTTGTTTATTGAGAGGAACCATATTTGGAGTGGTTTTGTCCGAAAGATTTAATATTGAAGAATCACATAGAAATTTAGAAATTAATAAATTAGAAAGGAAATGGCCTAAAAAGCCTATTCCTCTTGATATTCAAATTTCTGAAAATTCTTTAGTTAGCCAATTTTCTGTTTCTACAGATAAATTACACGAATGGAATATTGATGGACTTTCTAAGTAGGAAGTTCTCAATAAATTTCAACATATAACAATGATAGCTAACAGCTACATTACCAAACACAATTTACTTCACAATGAGGTAATCAATCTTTTGGTCACATGGTTCACAGGAATGCTACGTTCCTGGTGGAAAAATTATCTCACAAAAGAATTCAAAAATACCATCCTTTCAGCAGTAATGATTAATGCTGAAGGAACACCAATTATTGGAAAAAATCAGAAAACAATACTTGATACCAAAAGGCGCGGAATTGAACAGTATTTAAGATGGGGTAATGAGAAGCAAGAAGATAAACAGTAAAAACTGTATTAATAAATAGTTAATTACAAAAACTGTATTAGAGTGTAAGATTAAAGATTTACACAAACAGAGTTTATTGGCAACAATAAATTAGTGCTCCCGCTCACTAATTTACGTTGAAGAAAACAGAAGAAAAGATTTACAAAAGATGAGTAGAAGAAGAAAGCTTTGTTTCACAAAACAGGTTTTAGCTCTCAAATAATAAGAGTTGTAAAACGAGTTCTGATTCACAAATAAGAGAGACTGCCTATTTATAGTTAAGAAAAGTGGAGTTCACCAGGAACCCATCACTAACCTAAACTATTATATTCTATAAAAGTAAAAAACATTTTACATTTTTACTTTTACCTACTTTTGACTAAAAATAGTAAAAAGTATGATGATTACAAATAGACAAATTACAAAGAATCTTTGGTAGGCGAAGTCCTTTGTAGTCGTCATGATTGTCTGAGACTATTGGTTGATAATTATTATCCTGGTCTTGTCCTTTGATTGTGTTGAAGAGCATGACAGTCATTGCATTGTGCTTTTTATCATAATCTCTTAAATATCTTATTGGCATTTTGCCAATAATGGAACTATTCATCTTCATCTTCACTAAGGTTTACATACTCAAAAGGGTCTTGAGAATCTTGGATGGGATCATGGGCCCATCGAGGAAGAGACCGAACATGAGATTTTCCCTTTGATTTTTGAGATGGAGATTGACCTTTTTCGTTCTTGATTGGGTGACTGGATTCTACTGAGAATTCAGAGTTAGAACTTGTATTTTCAAGAAGAATCAGCATTTTTTGTATTAACTCCTGCTTTTCTTTGGATTTTTTATACTTGTTTTTGCCTTTTGAAGAAGATCTTGTGGTGGATTTTGAATTTTGGGAGGAATCTGATGATTGCTTAATTTGCAGAGCCTGATTATCTGGTTCCTTAATTTTTAAGAAGGCCACTGGAGGCTTGGGAGATTTTATTTGAGGGTGAGATTTTGCTAATTCTTCATGGATAGAGGCAGATATTTTTAGTGTACTGAATTTGTCCCACCATTTTACATAGTATTGTCTGGTGAGGATTTCTCCTTCAATGGCATATTGCCATTTAAGGATCCAAGGAATTTTGAATTTATTTACAAAATAAATTATTGGAGGAAAAGAGACCTCAACTGTTGATGGTTTAAATAATTTTAAAAATAAACTATAATTTTGTTGTAAATCAATTGTAAAAATCTCAAAGACGGGACCATGGATTGACCACCATCTTAAAAACCATTTTGGTAAATTAATTTTGAAATTTTTGTCAAAATTTAAAAACCAAGAGTGGGCAAATTCACTATTTTGGTGCAAGAAAATTGTTCGCAATGCATCAATATAGTCAAAATAGTTATATTGATTTTTATTTAAAAGAGGTTTTAACCTTGAGGGATGGATTTTCCATTCCTCTAAAGTTATTATTTTAAGGATATAGAAGGAATGATAAATGATTTTTTCTTCTGCACTGTTTATAGCTTTGATATTTATTGATTTTGTTTCTAGGAGAATATCTCTGTAGAAACTAATGGTTTTGTCCTTGTGTCCATGGACAAAATGAGAATCAGGAAGGAAATGAGCCTTCACTATTTCTATTGGGTTTTTAAAATTGGTGAATGAGTGTTCAATATAGAAGAGATTTTTACTGGGGGGTTTTTCTATAATAGGGGGAAGATTTTCTGTAATTGGTGAATGGTTGGTTGATGACCAATTATGTAGAAACAGCAAACGGGTCAAATTGATTGACCAAAACATTTTGGTAATTAGGTCTGGTGGACCCAATAACCGTTAATTGAGTATTTCTTAGAGTAGAAGACTCCTCTTTGATTTGGGCCTTAAGAGCCAATTGATGTGTGGAAGATTCTCCTTTGGTCATTTTCCCAGAAGCTTGGTGCCTAGACCCCATCCTTTTGTTGCCCCTGCAGAAATTCACGTGTTAAAAAGTCAGAGACTGAATTATTAACTCCTTTAATAAATTCAATATTGAAATAAAAAATACTAAGTATAGATTGCCATCTAGTAAAGATCTATTTGGAGGCTATATTTTTAACATCCTTTTCTAGAACATGCTTAGCAGATTTGCAATCAATTTTTAACAAGAATTTTTTATTTAGTAAGTCATCTTGGAATTTCTGTATGCATAAAACAACAGATAAAATTTCTTTCTTAATAGTACTGTAATTGATTTGTGGTTGAGACCACGTTTCAGATGTAAACCTGACAATTTGTTCAGGTGCTTCTGGAGAAATCTTTTGCAACAGGATACCTCCATATCCAATTTCAGAGGCATCAATTTGGACAATTTTAAAAGAATTATTAGTGGGAATACCAAGACAAGTAAGTGTCTTAACATGGGTTTTAATTCTTTTGATTAATTAAGTATGGACAATTGTCCAAGGAGGGGGATTCTTTTTAAGCCTGTAAAAAAAAAAGGCTTATAATCAATTCTCATTTTATTGTAGAAATCAGATATGTAATTTAAAGATCCTAGAAATCTTTGCAATTGTGTCATATCTAGAATTTCATTGGGGAATTTGTCAGCAAATTGTATTACTCTGTCAATTGGCTTGATTATAGAATGGTGTATTTCGAATCCTAAGAACCTAATCTTAGATTGAAATAATTTAATTTTGTTTGCAGATATAACTAGACCATTTTGTTTTATTATCCTGACAAATATTTCTAGGTGTCTCCAATGTCGTTCTATTGTTTTTGAAAAAATAAGTACATCATCAATGTAAACAATTGAGAAATCAGTAAATTGATTAAAGATTTCATTCATTATATTCTGTAATTTACTGGGAACATTTTTAAGGCTAAAGGGCATTACATTCCACTCATAATGGCCAAATGGAGTTACAAATGCTGTTTTGTATTTATCGCTTTCATTTATCTGAATTTGCCAAAATCCAAATTTCATATCAAATTCAGAGGAATTCAGAAATGCTTGAGTTCTGTAAAAAGGAAATTACAGAACTTCTCAATAAAAATATTATTAGAAGAAGCAAATCTTCCTAGTCCTGCTCGGCCTTTTATGTCCAGAAGGCCAGTGAAATTTAACGAGGAGTTCCTCGTTTAGTAATCAATTATAAACCCCTTAATAATCTAAACTATTGTCTTGGTTAACAATCTTAACATAGGAAGATGACTCAAATTTATTTTTTAATTCCTGAATCATTTTATCAATTATTTTATTTTATTTTTATTTTTAATAAACCGTATTTACTCCAGCTAAGTAAACAATATTATCAAATTAAAGTTAGGGAGTATAACCAGTCTACTGTTCATTATACTGTTTGCCGCCTATTATGGCTGGTTATTGATAACATTGTTTACTTATTTGCTTACATGAATAATTGCTTATATCTAATCTTACTCTCCGCCCAAGTGACTGGTTATTCTTACAATTTATTATTTCTCTGTATTATTTGTTTACCTAATCTATGAATCTGTTTATCAGAGGCTGACGTCTCAGCTTCTATTTGGTTAGCTTCAGGGACCTAGGTAAGACCTCTTAGATACGTAAATCCTGAGGGTAGGGTGGTTGTAGAGGCGAAAGGGAGAATAGTGAAGCCTAATAGGAGGTTCTAGAAGTCACCACAATATTAGTAACAAACAATACAATATGAAATTCTCAATAATAAGAATAATTTAGTTAATTGAGCAATGAGTAGATTATTTAGGAGTAATTCTTCTAGTAGTGATAGGTCAACAATAACCTCAATTTCTAACATAATAAATGATGAACACATTGAGTTAACAGATGATCAAGTAGATCATAGGGTATGGAATATACCTAAAATCCACAATAAAAATATTTATAAATCAACATGGTCTGTTGCTTCTTTCAAGCCTCAGCATCATGTAAAAATAATTGAAAAATATATACTCTTGGAGAAGAGCATGAAACATGTCAATTACTTTTCTCTGATGCAATAAAACATCATATTCAAGAAGGATATAATTTCCTTCATTTTGGTTTAGTCCAGATTGGAATAAAACAACTCACAAGAAGAGGCCTAAATATCTCTGTCTTATTAGCCTTGCGAGATGCAAGATTTACAAATTTTAATGATAGTATTTTAGGTTTAATTAAATCTTCACTTTGTAATGTTCCAATTCATTTTGATTGTTTTCCTGATATGTCTGTTAGTTTAGCAGATCCCCATATTTTAAAATCATTAACTTTAAATATTAAAACTAGTGGTTATCAAGTCCTAGAAAGTACCCACCCCTAGTTTTAATTTTTAGAATATATTACAAAGTAACCAAAACAAATATGAACTTTCAAGCCATCAATAGGAGTCCAAAGAATCAAACCCTATTGATACAATCTAGTCAAAGTAATGCAAATATTAGAGTTCCTAAAATAATTAGGCAGACTGAAATTAATTTACCAACAAATTGGCTTTTAACTAATGAAAGTCAACCTACCCAAATTCAAAGATAAATTGAAGATGTAGATTACATCCAGCAGTACATGGATGATACTGTAAAAATTAACTTTCAATCATCTTCTAGTCCACAAATTAGGGAATATAGCAAGTCTAGTACCCCTAGAAATTCCTTTTCTGGATCATCCATTGGTAATGATCAAAGTTTTAGGATTCAACACTTAGAACAAGAATTAAAAAAATTACAAATTAAAAATTTAAAACTTAAAGGCATAGCTACAAGTTCTCAAGTTAGTCAACCAGTATTTGAGAATAAGTCTGAACAATCTAATGAAACTGAAGCACCCACTGGATCAGGTTTCTAAGGAAGCCTTAATTCTATCAATCCTCAACTCTTAGTTCTGAATATAAGAACCTTGAGTCAAGAGTATGAACCAGATTGGGAAGGTCTACCCCAACACAATAATGACCCAAACAATTTAGATAGACGTAATAGATTCAGGGATTTATATGATATGGATCAAAGAAAAGTCATACTTGCTGAATGGAAGACATTTATGCAAAAATTTAAAATTGATATATTTTTCCTAGATTATGTTGAAGATATTTACGAAAGAAATATCAAAGTAATTTCAAAGTATAAATGGGTTAAGGAAGACTCTAGTGTAGTTTCTAGGAGTCATCCTCCTCCTGAGAAAATCATAATTAATCATAAAAATTCATTAATCACTGCTTCTCCTTTCAAAATTATAAAGGAAGAAGAACCAAACGAAAAGGTAGTTGAACAACTCAACTATACTAACCAGAGTCTAATTATAATAGGAAAACAGTTAGACAAAATTGAAACTAAGGTTGATGTTCTCAATGAATCTAAGCCTAGTGAAACCCTGAAAGAAAAACTTTTAATAAATCTTTAAGATAAAACCACTTTAAAAATTATTCAAATTAATAAAAAAAAGTTGATAAAATGATTCAGGAATTAAAAAATAAATCTGAGTCATCTTCCTCTGTTAAGGTTGTTAACCAAGACAATAGTTTAGATTCTAAGTCTGAAACAATTGATGAAATATTTCAAGAATTAAAAGTAATTAACCAAGACGATAATACTGACTCAGATAGTCATAGGTCATAATCAACGTACGAATCTTCTGCAATAGATGAGTCATCTTTCGCTGTTAAGATTGTTAACCAAGACAGTAGTTTTGATTCTAAGTCTGAAAAGATTGATGAAATATCTCAAGAATTGAAAGTTATTAACCAAGATGATAATACTGATTCAGATAGTCGTAGGTCAGAATCAACTTACGAATCATCCACAATAGATGAATTTTCAAATATTAACAATATTGAAAAAACATTTTAAAATTTAGAAATTAATAAATTAGAAAGAAAATGGCATAAGAAGCCCATGCTTCCTGATATTCAAATTACTGAATCATCTCTTGTTAATCAATTTTTTGTTTTTGTAGAAAAATTATATGAGTGGAATATTGATGGTATTTCTGAATAGGAAGTTCTCAATAGATTACAACACATGGCAATGGTAGCTAATTGCTACATTACCTTTCACAGTTTACTTCATGAAGAAGTAATAAATCTTCTAGTCACATGATTCACAGAAATGCTTCATTCCTTGTGGGAAAAACATCTCACACAATAATCCAAAATTTCCATCCTCTCAGCAGTTAAGATTGATGCTAAAAGAAATCCAATTATTGGAGAAAATCAGAAAACAATACTCGATGGTATAAATACGCTCCTTTATACAATAATTGAACATTTCATTAGTACGCCAAGTAATATTACTTCGCTCATACATGATCAATTAACAAATCTTAGGTGTCCATCATTAAGTGATTTTAAGTGGTATAAGAATATATTCTTATCTAGAGTAATGTCGATGGATGATAGTAATTAACCATTTTGGAAAGAAAAATTTATTAATGGATTACCCAATCTTTTTGCCCATAAAATAAGGACAGTCCTTAGTAATGACCTAGTAAATATAGACTATGATAGTCTAACCTATGGAACCATAATTACTATAATACAAAAAGAAGGATTAAAAATGTGTGTTGATATGAAAATCAACAAACAAATTTAAAAAGAAAGTAAAACTGCTAAATATGAGTTAGGTAATTTTTGTGAGCAATACGGTTTACCCACTATTGCCCCTTCTCAGAAGAATAGAAAACATTCTCATATAAACTCTAGAAGGTCTCATAAGCCTTATAGGAAAAATTACCACAAACATAAAAATAAAAATTTTGATCAAACTTTTTTAAGAATAAAAACTTCTCTAGGAATAAAAATTATTCCAGAAAAAGGCTTAATAAAAAAATTGATAAAACTAATATTACGTGTTTTAAATATGGTCAGAAAGATCACCTTTCAAATACTTTTCAAGTCAAGAATAAAATTAACCAATTAAAAATTTCTGAAGAAGATAAACAGGAATTGTTTAGAATCTTAAAAACAATAGATTATTATGACAGTAATAGTGAAGATTTAGGAGAATATGAAACCTCTGAATCCTCTGAAACTGAATCCTCAAGTTCTGACAGTGATTCTCCTAACATCACTATGGGATGTAGGGATAGTTGTTGTAAAAAAATCAATGCTCTAAATAAAAATGAAGAACAAGAAACCCTCTTGTTAGATTTAATTTGTAAAGTTGAAAATCCTGTATTAAATTAAGAATACCCTGAAAGACTTAAAAAGATAATTATAAAGAAAGAAAATACTAAGTCTAATATTAATAACACTGCAAGTCTTTCACAAACCCTTGAAAAATTCAATAAGATAAAAGAAAAAGAAAAGGAAGTTACCCTACATGAACTTCAAAAAGAAATTAAAGATATTAAGATCGAAATAAAAGATTTGAAAAATTTAAACAATGAAATAAAAGAAGAATTAAAAATTAACTGCAAGTCTATATAATGTATTTTGAATGAAGAAATATTACTCCCTAACAAATTCTTGCCAGGTAGCAACCCATTCTCAATACTTTTAACCTCAACGTCCAATTTATTAATCCAATTTCTAACCTTCTTTATTATAATTTTATGTATAAAATCATTCCAAAATTCAACAATGGAGGAACTTGAGAATTCTGACCAACTAGAAAATGGAAAGGTAAAACCCAAGATAGTTAGTAAAAATTCTTTTAAAATAAAAAAACTTAACAGCAGAACAACCGCCTTTTGTTCAAAATCCCTATTTATTAATTATGGTTATAATGGATTTGAATATCCAAGAAATGACTGGATTAATGAATTTGATGAACTTTTAGAAGATGTTGGATTAAAGGATAACTTCAATGCAGCATTAATTCAGTGGTATGAAAAAGATGAAAAAATAGATTTTCATAAAGATAATGAAATCTGTTATGATGACAATAAAATTTTAACCATAAACTTTTTGGGACAAGTAATATTTAAAATTGAATTTCCAAACAAAACAATAGAAGAATTTCTGATTCCAGAAGGAACATTCTTCATCATGCCTGATGGATTTCAAAAGAGTCATAGGCATGCAGTAGAATCCTTAACTGAAAGAATTAGCATTACGTTCAGAAATCATGTGAGAATGATGAATGACTCGATAATAGAAGAATTTTTGACTCAACAACTGGCCCTTAAGGCTCAAATCAAAGAAGAATCTTCTACTCCTAACCAAACCCAATCAACAACACATGGGTCCAATAGACTCAATCATCAATCAACCAACCAATTTGACCCATTTTCAATGTCCTTCGATGCCCAATTAATTTCAAAATACAAGAATTCATCATTTGATTTTCAAAAAATGGCCAGTGAAAATCTCTTTCATATTGAGCCTCCATTTGCTCATTTGAACGATCTTACTCAAATTGCCAAAGCATTTCATTCATAAATTCCACTATGTCCTTGGGCATAATAACAAAAACCTTAGTTTCTACAGAAACATTCTCTTAGAAACATAATCCATAAAAATTAGCCCGATCAGAAATTCTGAAGAAAGAATCATTTACCATTCTTTCTCTATCATCAGAATCATAACTATGGAAGAGTGGAAAATCCATCCTTCAAGTTTCAAAACAATTTTAGATGGAAAACAATATAATTATTTTGAGTACATTAATGCATGGCACAATATTTTCTTGCATCAAAATAGTGATTTCTCTCACTTTTGGTTTATAAATTTTGATAACAGTTTCAAAATTGATTCTCCAAGATGGTTCTTAAAATGGTGGTCCATCCATGGTTTTACCTTAGAACTTTTTTCAATTGATTTACAACAATGTTTCAATTTATTTTTAAAGGTTTACAAACTCTCACCAATTGAGGTTTTATTTCCCCAAGTACTTTATTTTTCAATAAAATACAAAATACCTTGAATTTGGAAATGACAATACTCGATTGAAAAATGAATTTTCACCAGAGAATATTATGTTAGATGGTGGGATAAGTTGAACACTCAGAAAATTATTGCATCCATCAATTATAAATTTGCAAGTATCCATCCCAATATGAGACTAGCAAATCCTTTCATTCAAGCTCCATTAAAAATTAATGAGCCCATTGACCTAGTTCCACAAAAAAAATATCTAATCCAAATGCTTCCAAACCAAAATCAAAGTCCAAATACAAACCCTTTCCAAAGGATAAATCAAGGGACACAACTCCAAAGTCTAAATTAAAGAAAAAAGTACTCCAAGAAATACTTCTCCTTTTGAAGAAAAATACTGAATCTGACTCTGAATCACCTTCAGAATCAAGTTATGGAAAGTCACTCTTCAGCAATTGAAGGACCCATCCAATAATGATGATCTCAGTAATAATTCAGATGAAATGAGTAAAGAATTTATCTTTGGCAGAATACCAATGAACGTATTTGATAAATCATGATGACACCTTGACCCAATGCAACGGTCATGATGATCTCCAAGAAAAGACAATAATCAATAATCATGGATACAAGAGTCCAAAACAACAATTGTCAAGGACCCAAGTATACAGTATCGATGACTTTCAAAAAACAACAATAATGACTTCCAAGGATGAAGGCACAAAAACCAAGATAACAATTATCAAGTAATCTTTACATTTTTGTCTTCTTCTGTAATGATTGTATTAAGTTGTCAAATAATTAGATAACTATTTATACGTTTTACTGTTCTTAGTCAAAAGTAGAAATGTAAAATGTTTTTACTTTTGTAGAATATAATAGTTCAGGTAAGTAATGAGTTCCTGGTGAACTCCACTTTCCTTAGCTATAAATAAACAGCCTCTCCCATTTGTGAATCAGAACTCGTTTTACAACTCTTACTAATTGAGAGCTAAAATCTGTTTTGTGAAACAAAGCTTTCTTCTTCTACTCCTCTTTTGTAAATATTTTCTTCTGTTTTCTTCAACGTAAATTAGTGAGCAGGAGCACTAATTTATTGTTGCCAGTAAACTCTGTTTGTTTAAGTCTTTAATCTTACACTCTAATATAGTTTTTGTAATTAACTATTCAATTTTTACTGTTTATCTTCTTACTTCTCATTACCCCCTCTTAAATACTGTTCAATTTTGCGCCTTTTGGTATCAGAGTCAAACCTGGTGGGGATAATTACTGTTTAATTTTTTTACTTTATTCTTAAAAAAACTTCTTTATTCTTAAAAAAATATGCTTCATTCTAAAAAAATATGCTACTCAAAAAATGGTTAATCATACAAAAATTTGCTACTAAAAAATTTATCATTATAAAATTTCAATAAATTGAGTTATATTTATTATTTTTCCAATTATATGAATAATATATTTGTAATTTATTTCTAATAAAAAATCATTGAGACTTTAGTTTCAGTTCAATAAAAAATTTAAAGCATGAATAAAATGTTTGAATTACATTTGCCATGTAACAATGTTCACTACCTGTCATGAATTTTTTGGATAATCAAGTTCCGTCAAATCCTTTAGAAAATGTCGTTAAAAAATGAAGAGTATTTTTACATAATTTGAAAAGAAAAACAAATTTTGGAGAGACGATGAAAAAATTATAAAATTATAATAAAAATAAATTATAATACAAAAAACTCGAGGATTACAATGATCCAAAATAGAAATAATTTGTAAGTAAAATTACCAAAAAAACCTCCAAGTAATAGTGATTATGTTTTTAATCATATAAATGAAACAAATTCTTTTAAGAATAAAACATATTCTTTTAAGAACAAAGTAGATTCTTTTTAAGAATAAAACAAAAAAATCATTAAAGAAAAGTAAAAAAATCAGATCTAGAAAATGTGTTGAAAGTAAAAATGATAGTTTAAAAATGAAGAAAAATTGATGAAAATAATAAAAAAAATTGAAAAAAATGAATGAAAATGGATGAGTTTAATTTTTTAATTAAATTTAATCAAAAAACATCACACAAAAATATATTTTACAATTTATTTAAAGGACATGATTAGAAATATAAAAAAATAATTTATAGTTTCATCCAAATATATTTTACATTTTAACCTTAGCTAAAGATTTCTACTCCTGTATGTACACACAAAGAGAGGCATCTTGCTCAAACGGAAGGAAAAAAATGGCGGAAATTCTAGCCTCAGCAGCCCTAATCTTGGTTGACAATGTCCTAACTGTTCTCCAGCTAGAAATCAGCAAATTCTCCACGTCCAATCTTTCAAACTCTGTTAGAGAACTTAAACGTTGGCTGACTATAACTAAATTGTTCTTGAGACAAGAGGAGAGTATTGAAGGCAGTGCAGTGCATCAGAACCAAGTAGTACGTGTTCGAGAGTTGGCTCACGACATTGAAGACGCTCTTGAAAAATTCATGCTCGAAGTTTCGTATAACTACCACTCCCACACGTTAACCCGATTTGCTCACGGCGTTGTCCATTTTGGTTCTCATCACGAAGCAGTGAGAGATTTACAGAACGAAGTAGAAGAATTCATAAAAAAGGATTAAAGAAATGAAATTAGAAGAAATTACTTCTGTCAACGGTACTTCTACACCAGGGCAAGGATCTGCTGCAGGCAGGAGGGAAGGACTACATCAGTCGACTGACTCAATACTTCAAGACGATAAACTTGTGTGAGGAGCATAAACGAAGTATTACTGCTCAGCTGATGGGAAGACAATCGAGTCGTGTAACGCTCTCAGTGGTCGGTCCTGGTGGATCTGGTAAAACCTTTCTCATCAAGAATATTTACAAAAGCAGAGAGGTTCAGAGACGATTCGATTTCCATGCTTGGATTAACATATCCCATCGCGTTAATTCGGATGAGCTGTTATTGGATATCTTAAGTCAACTTCGTGAAGAAAGAAAAGAAAATATTTCTCCGTGAATCAGTTGATGTTTCGACTCAATTGAGTAATTACCTAAAGAAAGATACGTACCTGCTTGTTTTAGATGAGATTACGGCGAACATGTGTGCAACCGTGTACTGAATGCGTTACCTAAAGATTCGCCTGGAAGTAAAGGATTGTCATTACAAGGGATGCTAATGTGGCCACTTCTTATGCGGACTCTCCGGGCCATAGGCATAACCTGCCTAGATTACCACCCGAAGAGGCTTGGAAATTATTCTGCAAGAGAGCCTTTTCTGCATACGGTGAGAAATGTCCTCCGGAATTGGACACTTGGGCTCGTAAAATTGTCCACATGGTCGATGGCAATCCTTATGCAATTGCTGCTGCAGGAAGCTTGTTATCAAAGAAGCAGCCGATTCCAGTTGAGTGGAAAAAGTTTCCTGACAGCGTTGGAGCTGAGATTGGGGCTGATTCCGGTCTTTCGATCGAAACTCATGTCATACGATCAAGTTACAGGGTTCTTCCCGTGCATCTTAGGATTTGTTACTTGCATTTCAGTATGTTTCCAGAAGATTATTTTGTCAAACGTGGTAGGTTGATTCGCTCGTGCATAGCAGAGGGATTTGTGATGGAAAGTGCGGGAATGACATTGGAGGATGTGGCAGAAAGCTTTCTAAATGAGCTCGTTACAAGGAACTTAGTAAGTGTAAGCGCAAAGGAGATCGATGGCCGAGTAAGAAGCTGCAAAGTTTCCAACCTTGTTCGCAAGTTCATCATTTCAAAGTGTGCAGAGGAGAACTTTGTGAATGTTGCAGTTACTAATGCAAATTTGGGTGAGAAAATTCGGCGCCTTTCTATTCATTTTGATTCCCCAAATTTTCACCAGAAATCGAGTTGAAACGTGTTCGTGCGTTATTTGTGTTAGTGAATGATAACATTTTAAAAAATAACATGAAAATATTTAGTCGATTTGGTTTGCTAAGGCTCTTAGATCTAGAAGATACACACTTGGAGAACTTTCCTGATGACATACTTGGTCTCACTCTCAAGGTGTCTAAGCTTGAGACATACAAATATCTGCATAATTCCCAATTCCATCAACAAGCTTGCTTTCCTTGAAACGTTAGATCTCAAACACACTTCTATAAATCATTTGCCAAATACGGTTTCTAAGCTCAGTAAACTGCGACATCTGTTAGTTTATCGCTACAATGTCATGAATTATGCTGATCACGATAGGGTACAAGGAGTTCACATCTTTGAAGGAATTGAGAATTTATCATGTACATAAGCTTTCACTAATAAATGTAAGCAGATATTGAAAAATTATCGAACATTTGGGAGAACTGATTAACTTGCAAAAGTTGGGCCTAACATATCTCAGCAAGGAAGATGGAGAAAACTTGTGTGCATCAATTGAGAAAATGGTGAATCTCTCAACTCTTGATGTAAGAGCAAAGGAGGAGTACGAGTACCTTGATTTGGATCACATGAAAAACCCTCCCCCTTATCTTCAGCGCTTGTTTTTGAAAGGGCGTTTAAACAGGTTACCTAGGTGGATTACCTCACTTAACAGTTTGATCAAGATTGGCCTAAGGTGGTCTAAACTGAGTGCCAGTAAAATTGAGGATTTTGCACATTGAACAATTTGATAAGCTCCATACGATGACGGTACAGTTAAGTGCCAGCCTTCGCTTGAAAAGCTAACCATGAGTAGATGCAAGAATTTGAAGTTGCTTCCCTCAGGCATTAAGGATCTGACTTGCCTTGAGGAACTGATTCTCTTCGACATGCCCAACGAGTTTACGGAAAGGCTTCGAAGGGGTAGCAGAGACCATGACATGGTCAACCATGTTCGTGTGATTCACGCTTTCTTTCTTGGGACCCAATCCTCGACATTTCGAAAGGAAAATCTATCTTGATTTTTCGCAAGTGAAAATCAAATCTCTCAACTATCAGCACTATCTGGTGAGCTCCCAATGTTTCATTTGTTTTTTTCATTCTCTCTCTTGACTAACTTCACAATCAAAAGATCAATTTATTTGAAGAAAAATTTGCACAAATTCATTTGAAATATGGAGTCTGAATGCAGTATTCTTTATTAATAATGCACGTACTACGATATTGCGATGTACTATCGCGTGACATTTGATATTTTTGGCAACAGACAGTTAAAGCTCAGTTCATCCATTCTGAATTATAGCAGATAAAGTCTGCAACATATTACTGCTGCAACTTAACTATTTTGAGCAGAGTTGTCTAACCAACTGACATCACTGTAATTTTTATAGATTAGTAGAAGGTGAGAATTGTCTTATGTGCTTATGTGCTTCTATGCGAAGGTGGTCACTGAGGGGTCGAATTCAATGCTTTAACCCAAAATCCGCTAGGGGTTTCAAAATTTTACAGCTTCTGTTGAAATTTTTGTTCCTTTGTACACATAATTTATATTACTTCTGTTGGTGCTTAGCTAAGATGCAAAGAAATAGGATGAGATGGTTTTTAATGGAGCGTTCTCTGTGTTTTGGTTGTGTGTTGGATCGTATGATCATTTGTTGATTAATGCATCTTTGAATAACATTGGATTTTTATTGATTACAAAACATTAAATAAATTTCAGGCTGTGTATTTCTTTCTTTTATTTGCACTGCAATGCGGCTTTCTCTTGTTTCAATTTTTTGTTAATGGAATTCTTTCATCATTGATGTGATGGTTAAGAAGCATGGTCACTTAATCTTCTGTTAAACACAATTATTTTTCTTTTATTATTTGCATCCCAGTGTGACCCTAAAGTGCTTGCGGTCTATCAATCTTTTAATATTTAATTGCTCGAAGTTGAGTTAAATCAGGGAATAAGTCATGACCTAACCATCTTCGATGAAATTCCTGAAGAAACAAAATTTCTTAGGCTTTTTTTTTTCTCAGAAACTTCCGTCTAGACATATGGGCGTTTTTCACACCATTAAGAGAGATATTTTCAGCTAGCAATTATTATTTATTTATACTTTTAAACGTTACAAATTCTATGAAATTAGAATTCGAAAGAGACTTGAGAATTTCACCGTGTGAATTTAAGATTGAGTTATGAATGTCACTTAGAGGACGGACTACCATTCTTAGGCTTTTTTTCTCAGAAACTTCCGTCTAGACAAATTCTATAAAATTACGATTCGAAAGGGAGAATCTCACCACGTGAACTTAAGATTGAGTTATGAATGTCATTTTTGAGGACGAACTACTATTCTAAGTGTAGCAAATCAAAGAATCGTTATTCATTTAAGTGTCATATCTAATATGTAGGGAGTAGAATAATGAAAAAAATGTTCAGAATGATGTGTTTTATTTGTTAAATTAAATTGTGGGTTTAAGATTTTATAACTCAAACTTTTTGAGTGTTACGTGAATATTCATCTTTATCAAATCATCACATCATCTATTAAATTGAAGTCAGAAAAAAAAACTCAAACCAACAGTTTGTGCGAGAAGTGGCCCGTTAGAACAATGCTTATTATACTATTAACTTGTCGAACCTCAAAATCAAAGACCTTTCTT
Source organism: Datisca glomerata (assembly GCA_003255025.1). Taxonomy (NCBI): domain Eukaryota; kingdom Viridiplantae; phylum Streptophyta; class Magnoliopsida; order Cucurbitales; family Datiscaceae; genus Datisca; species Datisca glomerata. Next base: position 113,770 of record QANY01010610.1, read on the forward strand.
CAATGTAATTAATGCAAATTGCATGGAAACTTAGCGGTCCCGTGGATATGTTATATATTGTTTTTTCTGACCATTCAAACAAGAATATCTTAATTGTTTATTGTTTATTGTTTAGATATATGATATCTCTTTCTTCAAACAGTACAGCCACATGTTATGTTGGCCAATCAAGTTCCTAAAAGTTGCATCACGGTTTCAATTAAATAGAAGCGACAAATTAAATGTCACATATAATTGTCTAAATAATTTGTTTTTTGTTTTTCAAAAAGTCATTTTAAGGCAGTATTGTCTGTCTTTATCTAAGGCTAAGCCAGCTGCTGGGATATAATAAATATTTAAGTCTTGAAGTCAATGGAGAGAGATTCTTGATAAATGGATGCATTGTGCTTACATATGTGGCGTGACATACATATTAGTTAATAAATTTTGATTTTTTTTTTGTGGAGATTGATAAAAATATGACACTGCGAGTAACACAAATTTGGAGAAAATTTTCCGGAATTTGTCTAGAATTACTCTAAAACTATTATGTTTTCAGTAATTAGAATGATTCAACTTAAAAAATGAGAATTTTCATCAACACTTAGAATGATTCAACTTAAAAAATGAGAAATTTCATCACTACTTAGAATGATTCAACTTAAAAAATGAGAAATTTCATGAGGACATCATTATGAAAATGACACATATCTCCTTTTATGTTAGGTTTTATTGATAAAAAAAACTAACATCATTTAATCAATATGTAATACCAAAATATCCTTCATTTTATTTTCAATTTAAAACATTAAACTAGTATATTTTAATGTTCGAATTAGAATTTATGTAACCCTAAAAAAAATTGAGTTGACTTAAATTTTGGATAGAAAAATAATTGGATGATTATTTTTATGGATGCCATTATTATTTTTTTACACTTAAGATGACATACTAATGTATGGAATGAACTTTTTTTACACTTCAGATATATTTTTTTACTAAAATTACATTACAATTTTTAAGAAAAATGATGAATATAACACGATTATGTTATCTCTTTCGACAAACTAAAATGTTGGTGAATTTTCTCCAAAAACATTTTGCAAAATAAAATTAAAGAAATGGAGAGAGAGATATGCCTCCAGACATGTATATATAGCTGGCGGACTTAAGAATATAGCGGGCAGTTGCAAAGCTAAATATTTCTCCTCCCGGACACAAAAAGAGAGACATCTGGTAGAAAGGGAACTACAAAAATGGCGGAAATTCTAGTTTCAGCAGCCCTAATCCTGGTTGAGAATGTCCTATCTGTTCTCCAGCATGAATTCTCCGAACCTAATCTTGCTAACTCTGTTGTGGAACTTAAGCGTTGGCTCACTCTGACTCAATCTTTCTTGAGACAAGAGGAGAGTATTGAAGGCAGCGAAGTGCATCAGAACCAAGTAGTACGTGTTCGAGAGTTGGCTCACGACATTGAAGACGCTCTTGAAAAATTCATTCTTGAAGTTTCGTATAACTACCACTCCCACACGTTAACCCGATTTGCTCACGGCGTTGTCCATTTTGGCTCTCATCATGAAGCAGTGAGCAATTTACATGACAACGTAGAAAAATTCAGACAAAGGATTAAAGAAATGAGATTAGAAGAAATTACAATTGTCAACGGTGCTTCTACGTCAGGACAAGGACCTGCTGGAGCTGCAAGCAGGAGGGAAGGTGTATACCACTCGACTGACTCAATACTTCAAGAAGATGAACTTGTCGGCTATGAGGAGCATAGGCAAAGCATTACTGCTCAGCTGATGGGAGGACACCCGAGCCGTGTAACTCTCGCTGTTGTCGGTCCTGGTGGATCTGGTAAAACCCTTCTCATAAAAAACATTTACAGAAGCAGAGAGGTTCAGGGACGATTCGATTATCATGCTTGGATTAAAATGTCCGGTCGTGTTAACTCGGATGAGCTATTATTAGATATCTTAAATCAATTTCGTCGAGAAAGAAAGGAAAATATTCGTCATGAATCAGTTGACGTTTCAACTCAGTTGAGTAGGTACCTAAAGAAAGATAGGTTTCTGCTTGTTTTAGATGAGATTACGAGCGAACATGAGTGCAACCACATACTGAATGCGTTGCCCAAAGATTGGCCTGGAAGTATAGTGATTGTCATTACAAGGGATGCTAATGTGGCCAGTTCTTATGTCGAATTTCCAGGCCATATGCATAACTTGCCTCGATTACCAGCGGAAGAGGCTTGGAAGCTATTCTGTAAGAGAGCTTTTGCTGCATGCAGTGAGAAATGTCCTCCTGACCTGGAAGACTTGGCTCGTAAAATTGTCCACATGGTCGATGGCAATCCTTATGCAATTGCAGCTGCAGGAAGCTTGTTATCAAAGAAGCAGCGGATTCCAGTTGTGTGGAAAAAATTTCATGACAGCGTTGGAGCTGAGATCGGGGCTGATTCCCGTCTTTCGATCGTTACTCATGTCATACGGTCAAGTTACAAGGATCTTCCTGCGCATCTTAGGGTTTGTTATTTGTACTTCGGTATGTTCCCGGAGGATTATTCTGTCAAACGTGGACGGCTGATTCGCTCGTGGATAGCAGAGGGATTCGTGATCGAAAGTGCAGGAATGACATTGGAGGATGTCGCGGAAGGCTATTTAAATGAGCTCGTTACAAGGAGCTTAGTAAATGTAAGCGCAAAGGAGATCGATGGCCGAGTAAGAAGCTGCCAGGTTTCCAACCTTGTTCGCAAGTTCATCATTTCTAAATGTGCAGAGGCAAACTTTGCAGTTACTCGTGCAAATTTAGGTGAGAAAATTCGTCGCCTTTCTGTTCATTCTGATTTTTCCAATTTTCCACAAGAAATCGATTTGAAACGTGTCCGTGCCTTTTTTGTGTTGGCAAACGACAACATTTTCAACAATAACATGGAAATATTTGGTCAGTTTGGTTTGCTAAGGGTCTTAGATCTTGAACATACACATTTGGAGAACTTTCCTGATGAAATACTTAGTCTCACTCTCTTAAGGTGTCTAAGCTTGAGACACACACGTATCCGCACAATCCCAAAGTCCATCAATAAGCTTGCCTTCCTTGAAACCTTAGATCTCAAACAAACTTATGTGACTCTTTTGCCCCGTACGATTTCAAAACTCAGTAAGCTGCGACATTTGTTAGTGTACCGCTACAATGTCAAGAATTATGTGTGTTATGATAGTGTACACGAAGTTCACATCTTTGAAGGGATCCAACAGTTAACAAGTTTACATAAGTTGTCACTTGTAAATGTAAGCAAACATCGAAAAATTATCAAACATTTGGGAGAACTGATCAACTTGCGGAAGTTGGGCCTAACACATCTCAGCTCGAGAGATGGGAAAAACTTGTGTGTGTCAATTGAGAAAATGGTGAATCTTTCAACTCTTGACGTAAGAGCGAAAGAGGAGGAGTACGAGTACCTTGATTTGGATGACATGAAAAACCCTCCCCCTTATCTTCAGCGCTTGTATTTGAAAGGGCGTTTAAACAGTTTACCTAGCTGGATTACCTCCCTTCACAGCTTAATTAAGATTGGCCTAAGGTGGTCTAAACTGAGTAGCAACCCGTTTGAGACCCTTCAAGATCTTCCTCATCTGATGGAGCTTGAGATAACTGATTTTTACACTGGGGAAGAGTTGGAATTTAGAGCTGAAAAGTTCAAGAACTTGAGGATTTTGAACATGGATAAATTTGATAAGCTCCATCAAATGACAGTACAGTCTGGTGCCATGCCTTTGCTTGAAAAGCTAACCATTTCTAGGTGCAGGAATTTGGAATTACTTCCTTTAGGCATTGAGAGTCTTACTCAGCTTCAGAAACTGATTCTGTACGACATGCCCAAGGAATTCATTGCGAAGCTTCGAAAGGACCATGAAGACAGTTACGTGATCGATCATGTTCGTGTCATCCATGCTTTCTCACTAGAGGGCCAGTCCTGGTCATTCCAAAATCTGTCTTGATTGATTATTCACAAGTCAATCCCCTCAGCAACAAGCACTATCTGGCGAGAACCAAATAATCTAATCTTTCACATTGTTCCAAAATCTGTTTTGATTCATCGCTTACTTTCAGATAATAATTTTGTAATCAGGAGCATCTATAATACCTGTATGTGTTGCTGCTACTGTGACCTGTTCGAAGATGTGATTTTGTTATGGAGTGTTATAGGATAATCATGTGACATGTGTGTTGGATCATATTGATCATTCGGTGATGTATATACCTCATTACAAGGTTTATTTGGGAGTGTTTCGTCAGAATGGATTGTCGCCATGAATGAAAGTGTGTTTACATCATTTGGTGATGTATATACCTCATTACTGTTGGTGTATGTTCCTAGTTAAAGGTAAGAAGCATGAACACTAAAATCTTCTGCTAAGCACATACTGAAAGTGAAAGGGCCTCATTTTTCTCCATTTCTATTAGCAAACCAAACATAAACATATACTTTGATCCTTTTTTATGTTTATATTGTAGTACTAGTAAATATGAGCAATTGAACACCTGACTTATGATCTCTAGAAGTCTCCATATTCTATCAGGAAATTACATGTTCTTTGATCTGCTTTGGGATTTATGTGTTAATGAATGCATTTCCACTAGTAGGCCTATTAGATCACAAACTACTCAAGGACTTTCAACCAAAATAGCCAACTTAAACTAATTACAAATAAATCCCAAAGCAGAAAAAAAATGAAAAATAGCACACCTCTCTCTTCTTCCTTCTCTCTCCTTCAATCGTATCATCCTAACTCGAACACCAAGAAGGCCTCAAGGACGACCAGGAGGTGTTGTGGCCGCAGAGCAAGACAGGCCTGCAGGAGTGCAACGGACCAGCAATATCATCGACCATGTGGACCACACTCGATCCACAAAATCGATGATTCCAGCTCTAAATAAAGTCTTTCGCGTTCATAACTCATAGGGTTTCGATAAACAATTGTATAAATATGATAATTAGGAATGTAAATAATGTTACATACATGAAATAATGAAACTGTTATATGACAACATCAAACCTGTGATTTCAGCACAACCTAAATAATAAAAATACAAAGAAGATATACCGTAAATATACTAAATGTATAATTTAAACATTCTAAACACATCATATAATTTAAAGGGTAAATTACAACTTCCGCTTCTAAGGTTTATACCTGTTGCACTCTCTGTCTAAGCCCATCAATTTTTTCAGTGTCGTGACACGTGAGTTTCACATGGTAATTTTAACAATAAAACCGTGAAAAGGCATTCTCAACCAATACGAGAACACTGCATGTAACCGACACCATTTTTGCTTCATCCCACTACATCTCTCTCCTGGTTCTCTCTCTATGTGATCTCCCTCTCTCACTTCTGGTTCTCTCTCTCTCCCTCTCTCTCCTGCTTCTTCCAACCTTTTGTCTGTAACCCATCTCAGTTCAGCCGTCTTCAAACTTGTATTGGCTTGCTTCTCAATCGCTGCCTCAAATCTAGAAGCCTCAGATTTTATTCCTTGATTCACGTTCTTAAGGCTCCCGGCGTTAGAATTGAATGGTTAAAGGTCTCGGATTTTACATTTGTCCTTTTCAATTTTCATATTTGGAGTAAAAATCCCAATAGCAAAAAGAAATTCATTTTTTTTTCTGTTACAGATTAGGATTGGATTAATTGGTTGTGGGCTCAGTGAGAAATAATAGAAAAACTTTTGCAAGTTATATAAGGCAGAAAATCCACCAAACTTGATCAAAGCTACCTGTTTATATCCCATTTGATATTTTCGTATCTAAGAATCAACAAATTCTACTCCGCATTGTTCACAAAATTTCGAATCTTCTTTCTTATCACTAATTACTCGATAATTTCCACAAGTCACTTCCCGCTTTTTATAGGCCCAAAAATTCTTTCACAAAATAATCATCTATCTTTTTTAGATTTATTGGTTTTGTAATGAAAAGTATAGGGTTTTGTCACCTCTCCAACGATCTCTCTATTAGGTAGGATTTTATTGGCCCAAGTGCTTATTTGTTGAGGAGAAACTAATCCAATTCAGAGTTGTTGATGTTTATACCGATCGATCATAAAAGAAATTTTCTGATTAATTCTGATTAAACTTCCTTCCTATTAATCTGAAAATTCTTCTAAATATGACATACATTCTACAAACTTCGAGACTATCTCATATATTTTAACCTTTATTAGAGTCTTTGAGAAATTTTAAGATGTAAAGTATTGTATGCCAATCAATAAATAGGCACACATAATCCTTGTGATATAAGTTTGAAAACAAGGTAATTTTAAGATGTAAAGTATTGTATGCCAATCAATAAATAGGCACACATAATCCTTGTGATATAAGTTTGAAAACAAGGTAATTAAAACTATCCATAACCAACTATCCATTTGAAAAAAATGTATATAACAGAATTGACAGGCTTGCTAGAAGCACACGAAGAAAGATCGAGTAGACAAGACGAAAAGACTATAGAGAGTGCTTTTCAATCTGGAATAAATATGCAATCTCAGAAATCAAAAGAAGGGTGAAAGCTAAAAAGTTCTAGAGATGTAATTGGAAAAAATGTTCAAGATAAAATTTTGTCATGCGGCATATGCAAGAGAAGAGGTCATCTAGAGAAAGATTGCTGAAAAAAAATAATGGTACATGGTGTCTAGACAGCGGCTACAACAATCATATGGAAAATGACGAGAGTAATTTTTGCTACTTCAAAGAAATCAAATCAATTGTTAAAATAGTCAAAGGTGAGTCTGTACAAGCAAAAGGAATCGACACTATTGCGTTTGACACAAAGAGGTAGAAGATACATCATAAACGTTCAACAAGTCCCAAGCATTGATCAAAACCTTCTCAGCGTGGGCCAAATAATAGAAAAATGTTATGCTCTACACTTTGAAGGAGATCTATGCACTATCTACGACAAGAAAAAATAAAACATTGGAGTGCCAAATTAAAGATGGTAAAGGAAGAAGCGTTTCTATTCAGTTGAGATATGCCAGAGATCAAGCTAAATTAGCATGTGAAGAAAGTAGACTCGCCAATAAAAGAAAAGAATGCGACTGGTAGTTGCAAGAATGGAGGAGATGAAAATATCAAAGTCTGACCACGATTACGACAAGAAAAAGGCTTCAAAATGGGCCACGGCAACAAGGAGGTAGCCAAAAATGAAAGTCTCGCTAAAGATCAATAAGAAAGGAGAGAGGGATGATGACTAAAAGATATGAAGCTTATCATGCTGCAATACCAGAGTCGAGAGATCTTGAAGCAGCTTCCATACATCAAGGTTTGATGAACTATAATGTTCTAGAACTAACTAGAATGTTCTAGAACTTAGTGGAACTATTCATCACTGTCCACATATGCCTATAAATAGGCATAAGCGATCCTTGTAATGCAAATCTGAAAATAAGGTAACCAAAACTATGCATAGTCAACTATCAATTGTCTGGACAAGTTAGATTAACGCAGTTGATTAAGTCAACACACCTATACTCTAGAGGTCGTGAGTTCGAGTCATATTCGTCATTTTCTTAGAATTTGTAATGTAACTTTGACAAAAAAAAACTACCAATTAATTACCTAAACAAAGGGCATAGCCTAAATAACTAGCATTGTACTATCAAATTTTATACCAAAGCTTGTTAAATACTAGTTCTGAGCTTTAAGGTTCTGTGCTCTGAGTTATGAAAAATTTAGGAATGTGATTTTAAAGCTAATTGTGAAGCATGTGCTAGTTTGAGATGTTGGCTGATCAGAAATCGTTAAGTTAATGAGGCACATATAATTTTCTTATACTGCATTAGCCTGTGTTATAATGAGGCACATATAATTTTCTACGATTGTTAATCATTTTACACATTACAAATTGTGGAGTGACTGAATGACTGCTACAAGGCACTTGAAAATCTTTTCCATATTCAATTTTCTCAAGATTAAGATCCTCATCTTGTACCTAGTTTTTTTTTTGGAGATGACATTGATTCTAATCTTTCCTAGCCTGTGGATGATAAACATGATATTATGGTAACTAACACTTGTTTTTTTCCCATCAAGAGACCATACAGATAAACATCGTTATGGTGTCGTTCGACAGTTTGTTGGACATGGTGTTGGATGCATATTTCATGCTGATCCAGTCATGCTTCATTATAGTAATTTTCTGGAGCTTTATCTGCTTTTTGCTGAGTGATGTCTTCTTAACATTTTGGTAGAACTTTATGTTGTGATCTTTTTGTTGGTCTGTCATTTTTAGATCAGTTTGCTAGCTCATAGCTCCTAGTCTATGATCGCATTCTGCTGAAATTTATGGACTCTCACTTTTGTGTCTTCGAGTAATTAGATATGCAATTGATTTCAATCAGGGATTATATTTTTACTCTTTTTGAAGAACATTTGTTATATTTCCTTAGGGAACAATGACAATGGACGCATGGTGTTGAATCAGACCTTCACAACCGGTAATGTATTCCATAAAACTCAAACCTTAGTTTAACCATGCGTAGCCTAGCCATACTTTTGATCTGTATATACTATGATATGAAAATCTGTACATGTGCAAAAAGAGAACAAAATCTGATCAGAAATGTAAAAGTTTGATAAAAAAGAAGAATAGAACAAAAGATCTTTACCTTTGCAACTTCAAACCACAAACCATTCATCAAGTTACTGTTCAAGTTCTCTCTGCATGCTGAGGAAGGAAATGATGTGTTTTTGAAAAGTTTTCCATTGAAGTTTGGAAGTTCAGATTGTTAAGACGATCGGGATCCGGAAATAGACTTGGAGGCCATACTTGATTGATATGGCACTCCTTTGCTTATGATAAAGTAATTTTGGTGTCGTCTTCTTGTCTTTACCATTATTAGTTACATAACTCTTTCTAAATGTGATTATAAATTGGTGAATTATCTCTCTAACATGTTTGGAAAAATTCTCTCTCTAGCATTAATCCTCTTATATGGGACGATGATTGGACCGTCGTCATAGAAGATTGAAGTCTTTCAGTAAAATTTGAACATATCATTTTAATTACAAATGATGAGACAGATATACTTATCAGTGTTAAAGAACACTTCCAGATTATCATGCAAAGCTACTTGCAAATTCCCAATTTTGGGGAATTTTAATTTTTCCATCACTCTTATTTATTAGTCTCTTCTAATTTTAGCTTGGAGGGGCGACATAAGTTTTGCTTCTGTTATTGTTTTTACAATCATATATGTAGTAGTAGAACATGAGATTTGCACCTTTTTTTATTTTGTCGTTTATTTGTTTTCCTGCTTTTTTTAAATCTGTTGTATTGAAATATGTATTCTATATCTTGACCAAAATAAAAAAAATGTATTCTATAGTGAAATCTGTTCGAAAACTTGGAGCGGGTTAGTGTTTGCTTCAAATGCACGAACTCGTCTATTTAAAAACAAAATAAATAACGGAAATGTAAAGAGAGTTTGTTTTTCGAAGAAATCTAGACCTTTCAATAGGTTTTTTGAGGAAACCGGACAAATAAATCTAGACCTTTCAATTACTTTAAAGCGTTTCATTACTTTAATTTTATATGGTGTTTTAGATATTGTATATATTGAATCATATTTCAATATTTCAAAACATTTAAGTTAAATCAAATAACACTGACTGTTTTAATTGTTAATATTTTATATAGTGAATAAATTATTAAGAACTTTAATATAAAATGACATTTGCTATAAAAGTAGATATTACATTTGACACGTTTTGAGTATGATTACTAAGAAAAGCTGTAAATTCGAAACAAGCCATTTAACACCTGCAATATTCGTATTTTCTTTTTGTCGTGGAATAATTAAATTGGAATGTTGTCCATTTCCTAACATTAGTAATGAGTTAATTTCCATCATTTCCAAATGACTCATCAACTTTCTGGAAATGAATGTGGAAGGATTTTTTTTAGAGGACTACATGAATGGCCCTTCTTATAGATAAATGGTCGTCCAAGATTTTATTAGTAAAAATGGTCGGGTGGTCAATTATCATTATTTCCCTAAAAATAATGACCATTTATCATTATTTCACAATGAAGCACCTTTACTCTCCTTTCGATCTTTCATCAACTTACTCCACCAATCGTTTGGAGCGGGTTGATGTACCGGGAGTAGGCCAAGCATAACCCTTACAATCGTGTCCTTTAGGATCATCTCAAACTCGAGGACATGTGCTTCCTCCTTTCTCTCCATAAGCAGGAGAGATTGAGGCCCTAAAAGTAGAGCAATCAGAGTCCTCGAGACCTTAGAAGAGTTCAAGGAAGCTGTGGAGATCCTACGACCACCGTCCCAGACGTGGGGGTCTTTTACTTTTAAGTTAGCATGGGGGCTCTTCCCCTTAACCGATGAGATTTTTGTACTTACTTGTACTTGTAGTCATCTGTTTATTAATGAAAATAAACTTCCTCTTCCTCCGACTCCTTTAAAGCTTTGCTCATATTTATCTACTTGGTCGCATGAACTGCAATGAACATATCTCGAGTAGATAAAGCTAACTTTTAACCTTGGTCGAGCTTTAACCTGATCCGGATGAGCTTTATTTAGAGCTGTGTAGTTTTCCTGACTATTATTTTGGTCCTCGTTTCCCTACTAACTTTTACTCACTCGAGCTGGAGTGCGCCTTCAAGGGCCTCGATCTTTTTTTAGTGGACTTGATCTTGTCTAGTGGGTTGCCCCTTTGTAGGTCGGGGGTCATACAGATTTGTCATGACCATTATAAAGCCTTCAAGTGTTCTCCCATCTGGGAGGTCTGGCGAATGAACATTCTGTTGGAGTTATGTCCATAAATTATGGTGTAATAACTATTTATGATTATTTAGTTATTTCTCAGACATTTTGTATTACATAATTTAATGAATGAATCTAAATTTTTCTATTAATTAATGTGTTTATAATTTACTCAAGTCCTAGAAATATTGTCAACGTATGAAGAGTAAAGACAGAGGGGTCTCCAGACAAACTCTTTTGAAATAGTTCATAACGTTATTTGTAGTCTTAGGATCAACTGGACAATTGATTCTGATTATGACTCTTAGGTTGAACAAAAGGATGCCGATCTCGGGGAATGGGAGTAGAGACTCTAACGGTTGACCTAGACATGTTATGAGATATGTTGAATAGACCAGTAAGAAACGAGTTTAGAGTGAAACCGTTTATGTAGCTCTAAATCTAATTGTTACACCTTAAGGGTATTTTTGTATTAGCTTAATCCTGAAATGAATACGAAGCTTGACTTAGTTACTTGCAGTCTTTGATATGCCAAATGAATGAGTTCGAATTACCAGACAATACATCGACTGTTGAAATCGTGATTCAACTATGTTGGAGTTACGTGATACATAGATATGAAAATTCGTGGTGAGATTGTAAATGCAACAATATCACCTTATGCTTTATTGATGGTTGTGTGAATAAATTAACTTGACAAAGTATTCAATGAAATTAATCATGGAATAAGGCATGGTGAACTGTATGAACAATGCACTATTATGTCTTTCTTATTCACAGTCAATAAAATGAGTTAAAGTAATAATAACTAGAGGGGTAAAATGATAATTTTACATCACACTCTTGTTAATGATATTCACGAAGGGTAATATGCTAAAATATTTTTGAAGACCGTGAAATAAAAGAGTTTATTTACACTAACAGAAAATGCGGCGCATATGAATCAGTTGTTGATTCAGCATTGGACCTATAGTAGAGTCGTACGATGTTAGGATTAAATAGGTCAGGAATCTATGAAGATAAATTCATTTAGTATTTGAATTCTATAGCTTTATTCATATGGGTTCATTCGGTCTCAGGAGTAGCTCATAAGCACATGAATGAAAAATAACACCAGTTGGACCAAAAATGTGTTTTGGACCAAAGTATATTTTCTGATACCATATGTGATGAGTGTTGTCACTTAGTGTGGAGTAAGTAAATAATGTTCAAATTAATTAATTGGTATTTCTATAATTATTGTATAATTAATAAATACAAGAAATTAATTACTTAATTGATGGACATCAAGTTAATTTATCAATTTAGATTGATGAATTTGGACACAACATTGACTCTAGGGAGATATGCAATTTTCGACAATGCAAATATTAGGAGGTGAATTTTTTGTAATTTAACATATATGGGTATATATGTAAATTATGTAATAATTATATAAGGGATGACATTAGAGTTGTCTCCCTAAGTGTGTTGACACAAACCCTAAGCACAATGTGTGATTACATGAGCTGAGAAAAGAGTTTCTCTTCCTCTCCCGTAGTTGCCGCCGAAATACACAAGATGAAGAGAAATTCTTTATTTTTCTTCCTCAGTTGTTGTGAGAGACCACACCCACTTCCTAACGACATCCTTGTGAGATATACTTTTGAATCTAATGAGTGGTTGTTGGTGTGAAAACTGATTTGAGTTCTACGAAGAACAAAGAACAAAAAAACAATCAACAGGATTACACCAAGTCATAAATTCTCTGATACAACATAAGGTATAAATGATTTCAACCTCTATTGAATACGTTTAACTAAGTATGTATAATCTTAAGTATGGTCTTCATATTTAATATGATTAAATTAGTTTTAAGAATTTTGATATTCCGCCCATGAACCGTTCATGGTTCAATAATTTTTTAAAAAAATTTTAAAGCCCGATCCAACAATTGATATCAGACCTTGGGTTCTTGACTATGCATATTATGTGTTTAAACGTATATATCGTTGGATGTTATGATATTGGCATATAATTTTGTACCGTAGATTCAAAATAGTTTTGAATGTGTTTTATGAATGGATCTTTATCTCAAAATAGTTTTGAATGTGTTTTATGAATGGATCCCGACCTATTGGCTCTAGGTATTTTAATTTTTAATTTTAAATTTAATGTACACCAAAATTGAGGCATAAGATTTTATGTAATTTACTTTCTTGCAAAAGTTGTATTTTTTTAAATTCCATGTAATTCGTCGCCGCCTAAAAAAGTCACCGTAAAAAACCACCACCGTTGCCGTCACTGTCACCGTCATTTGTCACCACCACCCACCGCCGTGTCGCGCCGCTGCCTGTTGCCCATGCGGTGCCCTACACCATTCACCTAATTGGGGTTTTAAAAATTTTTGGGTTTTGGAAACCTATGGATTTAGGAAACCATTGGGCTTTGGAAACTTTAGGGTTTTGGAAATCTTGAGGTTTTTGATACTTTAGGGTTTGGGAAACCTTGAGTTTTGGAAACTTTAGGGTTTAGGAAACCTTGAGGTTTTAGAAACTTTTGAGTTTAGGAAATCTTAGGGTTTTGCCCAATCTAGTCCCTGCAATTAATTAGAATTTAATAGTTGACCTAGACATGTTATGAAACATGTTGAATAGACCAATAACATATTAGCAAAATTGTTTATCTAGCTCTAAATCTAATTGTTACACCTTAAGGGTATTTTTATAATTACTTTAATCCTGAGGTGAATATGAAGCTTGATTTAGTTACTTGCGGTATTTGATATGCCAAATAAGTGAGTTCGAATTGTCAGACAATACCTCGGCTGTTGGGATCACGATTCAACTATGTTGGACTTGCGTGATTCACAGTTATGGAAATTTGTGACGAGATTGCAAATTAACTTGGCCAAATATTCGATGAAATCAATCATTGAATAAGACATGGTGAACTGTACGAGACAATCACTTTTATGTCTTTCTTATTCACAGTCAATAAAAGAGTAAAGAAATAATAACTAGAGGGGTAAAATGGTAATTTGACATCCCCGCTCTCGTTACTGATATTTACGAAGTGTAATATGTTAAGATATTCCGTGGATTGTGAAATAAAAAAGTTTATTTACACCAACAGATAATGTAGCACGCATGAATCGAGAGATGATTCGGCATCAGACCTATAGTGGAGTCGTACTGACTTGAATATGACGAGATATACTGATTATGATTTCCAAGAAGACAAGGATTCTTGGTGGTTCACTTTAGGATCAGTGTTCATCCTTAACGATGGAACAGTTGTATGGAGAAGTATCAAGCGATCATGCATTGCTTATTCTACCATGGAAGCTGAATATGTGACAACTTGTGAAACTGCAAAGGAGGCTGTGTGGGTTAGAAAGTTCTTGAAGACTCTGGAAGTTGTTCCAGAAGCTGACAAGTCTATGACACTTTATTGAGATAAAAATAGGGATATAGTAAACTCGAAGGGACCAAGAAGCCATAAAAGATCCAAACTTATAGAGCGTAAGTATCACCTGATTAAAGAGATTGTTCAGTCTAGAGATGTTGTAGTAACACACATATCAATGGTCAATAACCTGACAGATCCATTCACGAAGACTTTAAGTAGTATAGTCTTTGATAGCAATCTGGAGGGCATGGGAATGCGTGATGTGCACGCCTACTTTAGTCCAAGTGGGAGATTGTTAGAATTATGTTCATAAAGTAGAGTGTAATAACTATTTATGAGTATTTAGTTATTTCTCAGACATTTTGTATTACTGAATTTAAAGAATCAATGAAAGTTTTTATATTAATTAAAATGTTTTTATAAAGTCCTACATAAGAAGAGTGAAGAGAGAGGAGTTTTCCAGACAAACTCTTCTAAAAATGTTCAGAATGTTATTCACAGTCTTAGGATCGACTGAGTAATCTAATCTGATTATGACTGTTACGTTGAACCAAGAATGCCAGTCTCGAGGCTTGGGAGTGGAGATTCTAATGGTTGACCTAGACATGTTATGGAACATGTTGAACAGACTAGTAACAAATTAGTTTAGAGCAAAATTGTGTATCTAGCTCTAAATCTAATTGTTACACCTTAAGTGTATTTTCATAATTACCTTAATCCCTGAGGTGAATACAAAGCTTGACTTAGTTACTTGAAGTCTTTGATATGTCAAAGGAGTGAGTTTAAATTGCAGGACAATACCCCTACTGTTGGGATCGTGATTCAATTATGTTGCAGTTGCGCGATCTAGAAATATGAAAATTTATGGCAAGATTGCAAATGCAACAATATTACCTTATACTTTATTGATGGGTGTATGAATAAAATTAACTGAGCCAAGTATTCAATGAAATGAATTATTGAATAAGACATGATGATCTGTACGAGATAATTCATTGTTATGTCTTTCCTTTTCACAGTCAATAAAAGAGTTTAGGAAATAATAACTAGAGGGGTAAAATGATAATTTTACATACACTCTTGTACTGCTATTCATGAAGAGTAATATGTTAAAATATTTTATCGATCGTGAAATAAAAGAGTTTATTTGCACCAATAAAAATATAGCCCGCATGAATCGAGAGTTGATTCATCATCAGACCTATAATGAAGTCGTACGATTTCAGGATTAAACAGGTCAAGAGTTTATGGAGATAAATTTACCGAGTATTTGAATCTTATAGCTTTATTCATGTGGGTCCATTCGGTCCAGGAGTTGCTCATAAGAACATGAATGAAAAACAACACCAATTAGACTAAAAATGTGTTTTGGACCAATGTATTTTTCCAAACCCATATGTGATAGATGTTGTCGCTTAATTAGTAAAGAGAATGTAATTAATATTCAAATTAATTAATTGGTTATTTTTTAATTATTGGATAACTAGTTAATAAAAGAAATTAATTGATTAATGGATGGTGATCAATTTAATTTATCGATTTAGATTGATGAATTTGACCACAATATTGACTCTAGGGAGGTATGCAATTTTCGGAAATAGAAAATATTATGGGGTGAATATTTTTGTAATTTAACATATATGAGTATATGTGCAAATTCTGTAATAATTATATAAGGGATGACATTAGAGTTGCTTTCCTAAGTGTGTTGACACAAACCCTAAGCACAGTGTGTGATTACACAGAACCGAGAAAAGAGTTTCTCTCCCTCTCCCTTAGTTGCCGCCGAACTACATTAGAGGAAGAGAAAATTTGATTTTTCATCATCAGTTGTTTTGAGAGCCCACACTCAATACCTAACGATGTCCATGCGACATATACTTCTGAATCCAACGAGTGGTTGTTGGTGTGAAGATTGATTTGAGTTCTATGAAGAACGAAGAACACAAAGACAATCAATAGGATTCCACCAAGTAAGAAATTCCTCAATACAACATAATGTATAAATCATGTCTACTTCTATTGTATACATTTAACTAAGTTTGTATAATCGTAAGTATGGTTTTAATATTTAATATGATTAAATTGGTTTTAGAATTTTTTTGATATTCCACCCACGAAACGTTCATGGTTCAATGATTTTTTTTTATATTTTTAAAACCCGATCCAACATATTCCTCATATTGAGGGTAGACCTATTGAAATTTAGTCGAGCACGCCTTCTCTTAGTTAGGCGTTTTTCTCATCTGGCGACCTAGAAGGCAAGTTGAATTCATTTGGTTTTTGGCTAGAGAACTTTTCGTTTATCATCTACCCATGTGTTCTTGCTCTGGATAAATCCTTGAGCTCAAGCGCTCATCAGAGGGCCTTATCCTTGTCTTTCGAGCTATAATGCTAGGTAGATATCTTTCCCCTGATGTCGAGATTTTCTAGGGTGAGGCTTTTCCTCAACCCTGTAAGACAGGCATGGGTGCTTGGCGGTCATGACTTTCCTTGGTCTAGCCGGGGGTTCTTCCTTCGACAAACATCTTTCCTTGATATCTTGCCAGGCATGCCTACTCTGACTAGACCCTTGAATCCCGTATGTGAGCATGAGTGCTCGGCATACATATTTTTTTGATGTCTAGCTAGGGGTGCCTGCTTTGGCTAGACCCTTAAATCCCATCTGCGAGTATGAATGCTCATCATACATCACCTTTTTTTATCCTGACTGGCGGGCTAGAGCACCACATAAGTCATCACATTTTGATCCCCACTGGTGGGTTAGAGCACCACGCAAGTCATCACTTTTTAATCTCGACTGACGGGCTAGAACACCATGCTAGTCATCACTTTTTAATCCTGACTGATGGGCTAGAATACCACGCCACTCATCATTTTTTATTCCTGACTGGCGAGCTGGAGCACCCCGTAAGTCATCACTTTTTAATCTCGACTGGAGGGCTCAAGCACAACACCAATCATCACTTTCTATTCTTAACTGGCGGGCTTGAGCACCACGCTAGTCATCATTTTTCAATCTTGATTGGCGGGCTCAAGTACCATGGCAGTCGTTACTTTTTAATCCTCCACCGCACATCGTAGAAGAGTCGATCCTTGGAGACTTGTACATTAGCCAGTAAATCATTAGTAAATATTTCCATGACGTTTTATTTTTCATAAAAGTAGATTCGCTTAGAAAAGACCTTATAAGAGGTTAATCTTAAATAAGAAGATTGTTTGAGTAGATAAATGAGACCTATTATATGACCAATGTCGATGAGTACAAGACCTTCTGATGCTGCTGTTGCAACACATTTCTAACAAATGCCAAGATGTAACTGTTGAAATTATATCCATAAACTAGTATGTAATAAATATTTATGATTATTTAGTTATTTCTCTAACATTTTTATATTACTAAATTTAATGAATTAATGAAAGTTTTCTTTAATTAAAGTGTGTTTATAATTTAGTTAAGTCATGGAACTATTATCAACGTAAGTAAAGTAATGACAGATGGGTCTTCCAGACAAACTCTTCTGAAATATTATAAAATGTTATTCACAGTCTAAGGATCGACTGGGCAATCGAGTCCTATTACGACTGTTAGGTTGAACAAAAAAATGATGGTCTTGGGGCATGGGAGTGGAGACTCTAACGGTTGACCTGGATATGTTATGGAACATGTTGAATAGACCAATAATAAATTAGTTTAGAGCAAAGTCGTTTATCTTGCTCTAATTATAATTGTTACACCTTCAGGGTATTTTCATAATTATCTTAATCCTGATGTGAATGCGAAACTTGACCTAGTTACTTGTGATCTTTGATACACCAAAGGAGTGAGGTTGAATTATCGGACAGTACCTCGGTTATTGGGATCGTGATTCAACTATGTTGGAGTTGTGTTATTCATAAATATAGAATTTATGGTAAGATTACAATAGCAACAATATCACCTTTTACTTTATTGATGAGTGTGTGAATAAATAAATCAGGCCTGGTACTCGATGACATGAGTCATTGAATAAGACATTGAGAACTGCATAAGACACTTCACTAATATGTCTTTTTTATTCACACTCAATAAATGAGTTAAGGATATAATAACTACATGGGTAAAATGATACTTTTACATTCAACACTTGTTACTAATATTCATGAAGGGTTGCATCATAGAATATTCTGTGGGCCATGAAATAAAGATGTTTATCTGCACCAACAGAAAATGTAGCGCTCATGTATCGATAGATGATTCGACATTGGATCTATAGTGGAGTTATACGATATCGGGATAAAAAAAGTCAGGAATTTATGAAGATAAATTAGCTGGGTATTTAAATCTCATAGCTTTATTCATTTGGGTCCATTAGGTCTCAGCAGTAGCGCATAAGGACAAGAATGAGAAACGACATCAGTTGGACGAAAAACGTGTTTTGAACCAAGATAAGCTTATCAAACTCATATGTGATGAGTGTCATCACTAAATTAGTGAAGAACAGAATTAATGTTCAAATTAATTAATTTGTTATTTTCTAATTACTGGATAATTAATAACTAAAAGAAATTAATTAATTAATTGATGGGGATCAATTGAGTTTATCAATTTGGATTGATGAATTTAGTCACAGTATTGGCTCTAAGGGAGATGTTAAAATCACAGAGAGTAGTGCAGGGAGATGGTGAATTTTGGCAATTTATAATACAAGGGTATATGTGTAAATTTTATAATTATTATATAAGAGATTGCAATAGGGTTGAATAACTACTTAAGTTGGACAAAAAACATGTTTTGGATCAAGATACATTTTTCGAATCTATACGTGATGGGTGTCAACACTGAAGTAGTGAAGAGCAAAATCAATGTTAAAATTAATTAATTTATTATTTTTTAATTATTAGATAATTAGTAAATAAAAAAAATTAATGATGTAATTGAATGAGATCGATTTAATTGGTTCAGAATCTATGTTGTTGTTTCAAAAGCATATCCCCAGAATGAACATGGAAGGAATGAGTAACTCATCATGGATTTAACAATATCCATCAGAGTTCGATTCCCTCTTTTTGACACACCATTCTATTCTGGAGTGTTAGGTGTTGTAAAATGAGAAAGAATACATTCTTCCTTAAGAAAGTCTTCGAACTTTCTTATCAAGTACTCTCCACCATGATCGGATCGTAGTGTTTCAGACATGTTTATCTATTGCACCAAAAGTTTGAAACCTTTGAAAAGTTTAAAAAGTACAATACTATGGTTGAAAAGCAATTAGAAAAACGTAAGTGTCACAAGTAGGTAAGATCGATTGAATCAGCATCAACCCTTTACTATCCTTTTGTAAATCAGTATTTACTTCAGTGTCACATATAATTGAAACTATTGGTTTTACATAGAATAGGTTATTTGTCAACCGTGCAGTAGTGATCAAGCAAGTATTTGTAAAAATGCCAATATCATTATCAATAAAATTTAAAGAAAATCCTTGCTCAATCAAATTAGTTCCTGAAATAAGGTTCTTCCAAAAAACTGGGTTATAATAAATATCTCATGAAACCATAAAACTGTTATCAAATGACAATTTAATAATTTTAACTGATACAACCGATACTAGTGCTTCATTTTCTCAACGGAAGCTGAACTCATCATCGTCAAGCCTTCTGGTTTCCCTGAACCTCTGCAAGGAACAACATATATGGATAGTGGCTACGGAGTCAACCACATAACAAACCTCAATAACAAGTACCATACCTTTAGATTTCATCACTTTGAGATAATTCGGGCAATTTCGTTTCCAATGGTTAGCAACTCTACAATGAAGACACTTGTCTTTCAACTTGTCCACTTTTGAAGTGCCCTTGCCATTCGCAACTTTCGAGTTCTGCTTCTTAGCCTTATTTAGACATCTCTTATGTTTCTTTTTAGTGCTAGAGGTCGAAGGCTTACTTGCAGTAAAGTTTTCCTCTCCAGTCTTCCTATTGCCCTTTAGTAACATGGTCTTGGTAGCTTGCAATTCTTTCATAAGCTTAGGAAGTGAATACTTCAACTTATTCATCGAATAACTAAGTTTTGAAGTTCTCAAAAGTGTCAGGTAGGGTCTTAATGATCATATCAACTTCGATCTCTCCATCTACTTCAGCACCCATGATCTCTATCTCATTAAAAAAACTAATGATCAACATCATATGTTTTCTGACAGGAGTTCTTGGTTTCGTCCTACAGTTCATGAAGTTTCGCACAGCTGGCTATTTGGCTTGACGACCTTGATCCCCAAACATTTTGGTGATGTTCAACATCATATCAGTGGCGGTCTCCATGTTCTGATGCTTCTGTTGCAACACGTTGCTAACTAATGCCAAGAAGTAACACGTGGTGATGTCATCAGAACGCAGCTAAGAAGCATAGGCATATTTTTGCTCTTGAGTCGATTCAGCAATAGGCTCAAGGGGACAAGGGGTGGTGAGCACGAAATTGTACTTTTCTACCATCAGCATGATATCAAGATTACATTTTCAATCCACGTAATTTTCACCAGTGAGTTTGTTTGCTTGCTGAGTGGGGGTAATGACATGATTACTAAAAAGAATAAATAAAGCGGTGTGAATAATTACTTAATCATTTAGAAAAGGATGATGTATGAAGCAAATACTTAAATATTAAACAAAATCTGATAAAAATATTTCCTTCATGATGTTACAATCAACAACGATAGCTCATCTCATCCAAGGACAACGCTCGAGCTACTTCCTATCACATCGAGACTCTTCTCATTTGGTTAATACTTCTCAAGATGTCACTACATCTAGCTCAACTAATCACCTTAGCCCCATTGACTAGCTCCTATGAGAGACTCCAATACGCTTCGATCTAAGTGTTTAACCAACGCATCGACTTAAAATGTTGTCATGAACTAATAGTCCGTCTAGAAAGGGTCCTGCCTCAAGACTTCCTTTACAAGATTTAACTTCTCATGCAACTCAATGATTCAAAGTCACACGATTCCCAAGTTTGTTCCACTGAAGAAAGGACTGCTAGCCCTAGGGCGACTCTAAACCATTTCTCATGCCATGATCAAGTTTACGTTGAAGACCTTGGAAACGTTTCAATTTAAATGACACTCCCAATTAGTTTTTTGAAAACTGCATTTTTCGTTGCTTTTTCAAAAAATATAGCTCTTTATAAATTTGAAAAAATAAGTTTTGAAAATTATAAACTTTTATAAAATTTAAATCACAATTTAAAAATTATAACTTTTATAAAATTTTCATTGTATTTAAATTATAACCAATTATAAATTTAAACTACAATGATGCATGTAAATGTTACATGACATTTTGATATTGGCATATCCCAATTTCTATATGACGTGTTATATGATGACACAAGATTAATGATAATCTTCAATTCAAAATTAACCTCTCTATGCCTTATTTCTAATTTCAATCCATAAAAGAATAATAAATAGATTACAATAATTTAAATGCTAGCGTTCATGGCGTCTGTAATTGTCTTCTTCTCCTTAAGAAAGTCCCACCAATTTGTAACTCTTTACAGAAGTTCAGTCCCATTTTTAAAATTCAAATTTTAATTTAATATTAATTTTTCAATAATTTTACTTTGACAAATAAATTACCAAGTAAATTAATCAATTGATTTATTTTTAAAAATAATTTATAAAATAAATTTCAATTAATTAGTGTTGAGAAACTACTGAATTAAGTAAAATTATTTTTTAGGGATTGGATTGCGTTTGGAATCAAATCCCAAATCCCTACAAATTATTTGGGCCAAGTAACTCTTACTTAGTCCAACACCTCAATAGACTTGGTGGGTCCATGCCAGTCCAATGAGCCAATATGGCCTTGTGCATACTAGAGTTTCCAGAACTTTAAGGTTTCCTAAACCCCTAGGTTTCCCAAACCTCAAAGTTTCCCAAACTCTATGGTTGCCTAAACAATAATTAACAAACCTACAGTGGCGACGACAAGTAGCAGCATGTGGCAGCATGGGGAAGCAGGTGATGGTTCGGTGCGACGGCGGTCGTGATGGCGTCATCGGATGAACGACGGTGATGAACGACGACTTTTCTTTCGACGATGGATTTACATGAAATTTAATGATACAACTTTTGAAAAAATTAAATTACATCAAATCCTATGCCATAATTTTGGCGTACATCAATTCTAAAATTGAAAATAAAACATCTAGAGCCAATCGATCGGGATCCATTCACAAAACACATTCAAACATGCTTTGAATCTACCATACAAAATTTATGCCAATATCACAACATCTATTGATACATATGTGTAATTACTAAATATGCACAATCAATAACCCACGGTTCTGATACCAGTTGTTGGATCGGGTTTTAAAATTTGATAAAAAATAAATGAATCACGAATGGTTCGTGGGCGTAAATTAAAAAAAAATTTCACAACAAACATTTAATCATATTAAATATAAAACCTTTTCTATGATCCTTTTAGATAAACGTATTAAGTATAATTTTATTCCTTTCTTGTATCGAAGAAATTCTAACTTAGTGGAATCATTTTGACTGTCTCACGCGTTCTTCATTCTTTAGGATATGTAGTACTTGAACCAATCAGACCAACAACTACTCGTAGGATTCAGAAGTATTTCTCACAAGGATGTCTTCAGGAATTGAATGTGGGCTCTCAAAACAACAGAGGAAGAAAAATAAATTATTTTTCTTTAGGGTTCGGCGTAACAGGGAGAGGGAAGAGAGAAACTCTTTTCTTGCTGTGTGTAATCACACACTATGATTTGGGTTAAGGATGCAACCCTATTTCCATCACTTATATAATGATTATAGAATTTACACATATACTCATATATTGTAAATTGTGGAAATTTACCATCTCTCTACGCTGCTTATGCGAAATTTACATCTCCCTTAGAGCCAATACTTTTTCCAAATTTATCAATCTAAATTGATAAGTTAAAATGATCCCTATCAATTACTTAATTAATTTATTTTATTTATGAATTATCTAAATAACAAATTAATTAATTGAACATTGATTTTGCTCTTCACTATTTCAGTGATGACACCCATCACATATGAGTTCGGGAAGTGTACCTTAGTCTAAAACACGTTTTGGGTCCAACTTATGTTATTTTTCATTCTTATCCTTATGAGCTACTCCTGAGACAGAATGGATACACATGAATAAAACTATACGATTCAAATAATCGGCTAATTTATCTCCATAAATTCTCGACCTATTTATTCCCGACATCGTATAACTCCACTATAGGTCCGATGTCGAATCAACTCTCGATACATGCGCGCTACATTTTCTGTTGAAGTAAATAAACACTTTTATTTCACAGTTCCCAGAATATTTTAACATATTACCTTTCGTGAATATCAGTAACAAAAGTGAGATATAAAATTACCGTTTTACCCCTATAGTCATCATTTCCTTAACTCCTTTATTCAATGGCATATCACTGAAGTGTCTTATACAGTTCACAATGTCTTATTCAATGACTCATGTCATCGAGTACCAGGCCCAGTTTATTTATTCACAGACCCATCAATAAAGCATAAGGTGATATTGTTGTTTTCACAATCTTACCACGAATTTCATATCTATGAGTCACACAGCTCCAACTTAGTTGAATTACGATCCTAACAACCGAGGTATTGTCTGATAATTTGAACTCATTCCTTTGACATATCAAAGATCGCAAGTAACTAGGTCAAGTTTCATATTCACCTCATGATTAAGATAATTATAAAAATACTCTTAAGTTATAACAATTAGATTTAGAGCCTTGATAAACGACTTTGCTCTAAACTAGTTTGTTACTAGTCTATTCAACATGTTCCATGACATGTCTACGGTAACTGTTAGAGTTTCCACTCCCATGCCCCAAGACTGGCATCTTTTGGTTCAACCTAACAATCCTAATCTGACTCGATTTTCCAGTCGATCAGAAGATTGGAAATAACATTCTGAACTATTTCAGAAGAGTTTGTGTGGAACACCTCTATCTTTACTCTTCTTACATTGATAATATTTCAAAACTTAAGTAAATTATAAACACACTTTAATTAAAGGAAAACTTTCAATTATTCATTAAATTTAGTAATACGAAAATGTAAGAGAAATAACTAAATAATCATAAATAATTATTACACTCTACTTTATGGATATAATTCCAACAATTACATCTTGGCATCTATTAGAAATTTGTTGCAACAACAACATGAGAACATGGAAACGGCCATTGAAATTATGTTGAACATAACTGAAATATTCGGGGATCAGGGTCGTCAAGTCAAATAGGCTGTTGTGGGAATCTTCATGAACTGCTGGATGAAATCTGGAACTTATGTCAGAGAACACATGATGATGATCATATTTATCTCAATGAGATGGAGATCATGAGTGCTGGGGTAGATGGAGAGACTCAACTTTATATTTTCCTTGAGACCCTGCCAAACACTTTTGAGAATTTCAAACTTAATTATTCGTTGAATAAGTTGAGGTACTCGCTTCCGGAACTTATGAAGAGGTTGCAAGCTGCTATGACCCTGTTTCTGAAAGGTAAGAGGAAGACTGTAAAGGCAAACTTTATTGAAACTAAGCCTTTCACCTCTGACACCAAAAGGAAACATAAGAGAGGTCCAAAGAAAGCTAAGAAGCAAAACTCAAAAGCTGTGAAAAGGTAAGGGCACTGTAAAAGTGGACAAGTCAAAAAACAAGTTTCATCATTATGGAGCAGCTGGCCATTGAAACTCAACTACCCAGATTATCTCAAGGAGTTGATATCCAAAGGTATAATACTTGTTACTGAGGCCTGTTATATAGTTGACTCCATTTTTTCATGGATTATGGACTCTACTTTTTCAGTTGGAACTATTAAATTGTCATTTGATAAGAGTTTTTTGGTTTTATGAGAGGTTTATTATATCCCAATTTTTAGAAAAATCCTTGTTTCAGTAGCTAGTTTAATTGAGTAAGGATTCATAATGAATTTCATTAATAAAGATTATGGTATTTTTTGAAATAATTGCTTAAATACTACTGCATGGTTGATAAATAACTTATTCTATGTAAAACCAAAAGTTCCAATGATATGTGACACTAAAGTAAATACTGATTCATAAAGTGATAGTAAAAGGTTGAAGTCTGACTCAATCAATCGAACCCACTTGTGGCACTTGTGTCTTGGTCATATTTGCCTAGACAGGATTAAAAGACTTGCAAAGAATGGTCCATTGCAAACTTGAAGTGTGGACACTACCCATATGTGAATCCTACATAGGAGGAAAAATGACTAAGAAATTCTTTTCAACGAAGGGTGAAAAAGCCACTCAATGCCTCATACCCATACATAGTGATGTTTGTGGGCCATTGAATATCCAAGCAAGAGGAGGTTATGAATATTTTGTAACCTTCAAAGATGACTACTCACATTTTGGACATGTTTATCTAATGCGCCAAAAGTCTGAAAGTTGATAAGTAATTAAAGAAACAAATCAAACACTACAATCCGATCATGGTGGAGAGTACTTGGTAGGAGAGAGTTCAAAGACAATCTTTTGGAAGAAGGTATTCTATCTCAACTTACGACACTTGGCACTCCAGAACAGAATGGTGTGTTAGAGAGAAGGAATCAAACTCTGATGGATATGGTTAGACGCATGATGAGTTACTCATCCATCACAGATTCATTATGGGGATATGCCTTGGAAACAACGACATATATTCTGAACCAAGTTCTATCAAAGATGGTGCCTAGTATACCATATGAAAGATGGAGTGGATGAAAGTCATCCGTAAGCCACCTTAGGATATGGGGATGCCCGACACACGTTCTTAGACCAAAGATAGGCAAGTTGGCTAGTCGATCAGAATTATGCATGTTTGTAGGATATATCCTAAGGGAACGAAGGGATACGTCTTTTATAATCCAACCGACAAAAAAACATTTATGAATGCACGTTTTCTTGAAGCTGTGAAGATGAGAAGCATACTTGTGCTAGAGGAATTATTAAGTGGGAGGGCACCGACTTCCCAATCAGGAACTGTTCCCGATTTAATATTGGAAGAATCACAGTAGGAGCCAGAGCCTCAGAGCCTATGAAGCCTCGAGGTAGTGGGAGAGTTGTGAGATAACTTGACGGGTACATGTCTTATGAAGATGCCTTAACAGTAGTCTCAGATAAGGATCATGATGAACCCGTTTCCTACTCAGTGGCCATGGCTGGTCCTAAAGGAAACCTATGACAAGAAGCCATGAATGTTGAGATACAATCAATGTGTCAAGAACTTTGGTTTTGAACAGCTAGTGGACAAACCCTGTGTGTATAAGCTGATACATGAAGAGAGAGAGGTTTTTCTATTCTTATACGTGGACGATATTCTACTCATTGAGAATGATGTAGGAAAGTTGTCCGATATCAAGATTTTGCTTGCAAAGCAATTTGATATGAAAGATCTTGGAGAAGCTAGCTTTATCTTAGGTATTCAGATCTTTTGAGATAGAAAGAACAAATAATTGGCACTCTCTCAAGCATATTATGTTGATAAGGTGATCGATCGCTTCAGTATGCAAGACTTTAAGAAGGGATATCTTCCCTTTAGGAATCAAGTTAGTCTCTATAAGGAGCAGTCTCCCAAGACTTCTCAAGAAGAGGAAGACATGAGAATGATTCCCTATGCCTCACCCGTAAGAAGTCTCATGTATATGATGATTTGCACTAGACCAGATTTTGCTACGTCGTGGGCGTGATGATTCGTTTCCAATCTAATCCTAGACTTGAGCATTGAAATGTCATCAAGCATATCCTCAAGTAATTTAGGAGAATGAGGAACTACATGCTTGTGTATTCAGGTACTGACTTGAATATGGTGGGTTATACCGACTCTGATTTCTAAGCAGACAAGGATTCTAGGAGGTCTACTTCTGGATCAGTATTCATCTTAAATAGTGGAGCAATTGAATGAAGAAGTATCAAGTAATCTTGCATTGCTGATTTCTACCATGGAAGTTGAGTATCTGGCGTTTGTGAAGCTACAAAGGAGGCTGTCTTGCTTAGAAAGTTCCTAAAGACCCTAGAAGTTATTCTAGATGCTGAAAAACTTATGACACTTTGTTGCGATAACAGTGGGGCTGTAGCAAACTCGAAGGAACCAAGGAGCCATAAAAGATCTAAACACATAGAGCGAAAGTATTATCTCATCAGAGAGATAGTTCAACATGGACATTTTGTTGTAACACCCAAATTGATGGTCAATAAATGGGAAGATCCATTCATGAAGACTTTAAGGAGGGCATGGGGATACGAGATTGTACACGCCTACTTTAGTGCAAGCAAGAGATTGTTGGAATTGTGTCAATAAAGTATAGTGTAATAACTATTTATGAGTATTTAGTTATTTCTCTGCCATTTATCTATTACTAGATATTATGAAAAAATGAAAGTTTTCCTTTAATTAAAGTGTGTTTATAATTTAGTTGAGCCATGAAACTATTATCAACGTAAGAAGTGTAAAGTTAGTGGAATCTTCTAGAAAAACTCTTCTGAAATAGTTCAAAATATTATTCGTAGTGTTAGGATTGACTGAGCAATCAAGTCCGATAAGGACTGTTAGGTTGAAACAAAAGATATCTGTCTTGGGGTATGAGAGTAGAAATTCTAACGGTTGATTAGACATGTTATGAAACATGTTTAATAGACAGAAACATGTTTAATAGACAAGTAACAAATTAGTTTAGAGCAAAGTCATTTATTTAAGTCTAAATCTAATTTTTACACTTTAAGGGTATTTTCATAATTACCTTAATCTTGAGGTGAATATAAAACTTGACCTAGTTACTTGATCTTTGATACGCCAAAAAAGTGAGTTCGAATTGTCGGACAACACCTCAATTTTTTGGATCATGATTCAACTATGCTGGAGTTGCGTTATTCACATATATGGAATTCGTTGTAAGATTGCAATAGCAACAATATCACCTTTTGCTTTATTGATGAGTGTGTGAGTAAATAAACTAGGTATGGTACTCAAAGACATGAGTCATTGAATAAAACATTGTGAACAGTACGAGACACTTCACTGATATGTCTTTCTTATTTACAATCAATAAAGGAGTTAAGAAAATAATAACTAGAGGGGTAAAATAATAATTTTACGTCCATCTCTCGGTACTAATATTCACGAAGGGTAACGTCATAAAATATTCCGTGGACCCTAAAATAAAGATGTTTATCTACACCAATAGAAAATGTAGCGCGCATGTATCGAGAGTTGATTCAGCATCAGACTTATAGTAGAGTCGTATGGTGTCGAGATTAAATAGGTCAGGAATTTATAAAGGTAAGTTAGCCGGGTGTTTGAATCTCATATCTTTATTCATGTGGGTCCATTCGGTCTTAAGAGTAGCTCATAAGTACATGAATGAGAAACAACATCAATTGGAATGAGAAACAACATCAATTGGAATGAGAAACAACAATATTACCTTTTACTTTATTGATAAGTGTGTGAATAAATAAACCGGGTATGGTACTCAAAGACATGAGTCATTGAATAAGACATTGTGAATAGTACGAGACACTTCACTGATATGATTTTTTTATTCACAATCAATAAATGAGTTAATGAAATAATAACTAGATGGGTAAAATAGTAATTTTACATCCATCTCTTGTTACTGATACTCACGAAGGGTTACATCATAAAATATTCCTTGGACCCTAAAATAAAGATGTTTATCTACAACAATAGAAATGTAGCGCGCATGTATCGAGAGTTGATTCGGCATCAGATTTATAGTAGGGTTGTACAATATCAAGATTAAATAGGTCGAGAATTTATAGAGAGAAATTAGCCGAGTGTTTGAATCCCATACCTTTATTCATTTGGATCCATTCGGTCTTAGGAGTAGCTCATAAAAATAGGAATGAGAAACAACATCAGTTGGACTAAAAACATTTTTTAGACCAAGATACAAACTTCCTGAACCCATATGTGATGAGTGTCTGTAACTAAAAGAAAGAAATTAATTAATTAATTAATTGATAGAGATCAATTTAATTGATCAATTTGGATTGATGAATTTGGACACGATATTGACTCTAAGGGAGATGTAAAAATCACAAAGAGCAGTGCAGGGAGATGGTGAATTTTAGCAATTTACAATATAAGTGAGGGATTACAATAGGGTTGTGTCCCTAACCTAAGCTTAAATTAATCACAATGTGTGATTATTTAGAGTAAGAAAAGGTTCTCTCTCTCCCCCTCCCTTGTTGCCGTCGAAATCATAATAAGGAAAAAGAAAAACTATTTTTTTCTTCCTTAGTCGTTTAGAGAGCCAACACTCTATTCCTGACAATATTATTATGAGACATACTTCTGAATCCTAAGAGTGATTGTTGGTGCGAAGATCGATTGAAGTTTTACGAATCTCAAGAACAAGGAACGTTGGTGTGAAGATCAATAAATTGGATCCCGCCAATTCAGAAATTCTCCATTACAAGAAAAGGTAAAAAATTACTTCCATCTCTTCTTAATACATTATCTAAATATGTTTGATTGTTATATGGTTTTATATTCATATGATTAAATATTTGTTTTGAGAAATTTTTTATATTCCCCCTACGAACCATTTGTGGTTCATTAATTTTCTTCAATTTTTAAAACCCGATCCAACAAGATCTTCATCGTTCGCTACACCGAGGTGGAGGGCCATAGACAGTCGAGCTTTTATTTCATGGGATTTTATCGTTCATTTTCTTGTTTAGGCGTCTCTCTTTCCAAGCTTCATCTTTGCCTTTATAGTGGTACCTCTTGAGCTTCACATTCTGATCGGGGTTAAGTGTCGACTTATCCTGACCAGTCCTTTTCGGGTATTCTGGTAGGAGGAAGATTGACCACCCCAGGCCTTCAGCTTCCTCCTAGGTGATATTCATCGGGCATTGCGCTGGTTGCGAGATCCTTTCTTATGAGTTTATCAACTTTATACAGGGCCTTGGGAGAAACACGCCTTTGTATTTCATCGTGGATAGCATGGTTAAATAAAACAAGAGAGCAAGGATCTCGTGACCGTCCTTACCCTCTCACTTGCGCTTTATGTCCTGGCTTTCTTCATGAGCCCATATATAAGTTTTGGAATTGCCTTTGTCCTTCTGTTTCACTTGAATCGGGACATGGGAGCGGGGAGCTGCCTAGCTCAGATTCACATTTCACTCGTGGTGGAGGATTGGTGCAGGGCTCTGTATTTAAACTGGGAATGTTTCCAAGCCCGTTTACTTGTACAATGCGGTTTTTCTTTGCCTTAGCTATAGCTTTGAAAAATTGTTGGTGGCCAAAAAAGGGCACCAAGGGGTAGGGTGGAGGATGTCCCACCAATATTTTCCTCCATCTTCCGCAGCTGCTCACATACTACCCTTGAAGGGTCCTTCAGGGGCCTTTGCCTTCGTTCTCTCTCTGGCGACCTTATTCTCCTTGTTTGTCCTCATGGGATGACCCCTACTATAACCTTGCAAAAATGTAGCACTTGGCCTTGTGAGGCCTGGTCTTTCTTTGGTCCCTATTTCTACGAAGGTTGACAGTTTGTCCAAGTTAGGGAGTCAACTTACTTTCTCTCGGATAACTTCCCCCATGGCTTTGTGGCGACTCCGCTAGTGTCCCTTTGAGTCATGGGAGATGACGATTTCTATTTAAGACAATGTCATAATCTGAATGATATCCAACATGCCTTTCCTCCTTCACTGTATAATCATTATGACGGCAGAAGGTCCTTCCTCCATCGGGGGAAGGGGTGAGTCCTCCCTCTCATCTCGGACTTCGTCAGCGTAGGATGCCAAACTCATCCTCTCTTTGTGGGAGAGAAAATGCGTCAAATTCTTTGAACAGGAACAACTTTACAGTCATTTCCATAGACAACGCCAACTGTTTTGTCCACAGACCTCACAGTAGGCACGCTTGTCTCCCTTGTTAAATATGAGCATCCTCCCGACCGGGGGATCTGCAGTGGTGGAGCGTTGCGTGTGTTCTCCCTTATGGTTGGGGCTCCTCACGACTTCAGTATCTCAACAGTGAGGTGGAATGCAATCTCTGCTCCACGTAGGAATCCTCTCGGCCTGAAATCTGCACAACACAAACAAGGAACTCTAAAGACGAAGAAAATTGGGGGTGGTTTCCTCGTCGAAGAGCGTCTGATGCCTAAGGCAATATTTGGTAGATATTTTGGAAAAATTTCCTTAGGGGAGAATTGGCATACCACTTCTGTCGATTGGTGGGTGTATTTATACTTGAGTCCTCAGGTGGTAGGAAGTGTGTCGAAGAAGCCTACTAGAGACGTGTTGATTGGACGGAAGGGAAGTGACCTTGACATGAAACGTTAAGTATTTATTATCAATGTGCTTTTAAGGAGATGGTTTGAAGACTGATATGACATTCTGTTACGACGATTGGATCTGTCGGGTGCTACTTTTGGCGGGCAATGATGACCTTACATTCTTTCATAATTTTGAATTTGTTCTATCAACATTTACATTCTTTCATAATTTTGACTTTGATTAATACAAAACTCCATGATAATTTGTGCTCGAATAGTTAGCTAAACCATAGTTTTTGACGATTGGGTGAAAAAACATCAACTAATGACTGACTGATAGAAGTTTAAATAACACTGAAACGTAACATTGTGTAATCATCGTGTTTAAGAGGTTATATTGTTTGGTTTACAAATTTACATATATAAAAATTCATCAAACAATCATTGAATAAGTTTTGATTTATTGGTTACTAAATATTATTTCTATTTATCATTTAAATATATTTGATATGATATTATGCATATTTAATATTTTAAACTCAAACGTGTTTTTAAAATATTATTCCACACGTCCACGCACGTGGTTACGACTAGTTAAAACTGAAAGACCAAAGTCAATACTTCTCTCACACGCAATGCATCTCTTCAACGCCATCACTCCTCTCTCTGCGATGAAGTTTACAGAGAGTTATCTCTACGACGAGGCTCCTCGCGAGTTGAAGCTCTCTCTCAGATCTTTCTTGCATTACCGCTCTTACTTTCAAATATCTGTCATGAATTCTCTCACACAAATCTCTCTTCTCTGAACTCTCTCTCGTAGTCCCTCTCTTGGCTCTGTGAGTTCGTCGATTTCTAAGTTGGGAATGCTCTTTCGAAGGTCTCTCTAACTCTGTGGTTTTTTATTACCAGCTTGAACTCCATCTTGTCCCAAATGCTCTTCCTTTTGGGTAAATCCCTAATCCTCTAGTTATGCTTTAAATTTACTTCTCTTCATTCAGATCCCTAATGATTGACCCTCTTTATTTTTTTGAAAATTTTCTACAAACAATAACGGCCAGATGGTCGATTCTTCATCTATCTTAGCTTTTTATTTACTCTCTTTAATCATTTGAAATAGTCTTCATTTTTTTGTGTTTGCATAGAGAGAAAATTTCAAAAAGAATCTTAGAAAATCCCCTGGGTCTCGAATCTGTGAATCATATATCTATTTTGTGCAGTTCAACGAAGTTGGATGGTTAAATTGTTGTGATATTGAAATCTTGAACACATATATGTTTATTATCATCAATCTAGATTAAGACAAACATATCCGATGTACTATCTTATTAGTTATTACCTTTTTAACCTTTTTTTGGTCAAAATTACATTATAAATTTTGAGGGGAATGAAGGACTATCACTCGAATCCACGGCCTCTAAGGTATGTGATGAAGGCTGAACCGACTACGACAATCTATCTTGTCTATTACCTTTTTAACTTTACTCATCAAAAAAGTTTGTGTCTACTTTCTTGGTTTTTAATAAAAAATTTAAATTAATTTGTTACTACGCCCAAGTAGTTAATGTTGAATTAGAAGAGGTACTTTATCAAAAAGCTTATATGATTTTTGTGTTGTTGGCAATGGACGTTTTTTTTTATTAGCCGTTTATACTACTACTTTTGTAATTACTTTGGACTTTTATACATTTTTCTTACTTCTCTGTTAGCAATTAGGCTTTTCATTTTTCTGGGTTTTCCTTAATGTTGTGGACTCTACATATTTGTGTTAGATTTATTGTTTGTAATTGTAGGCTTAAGCTGATTTGGTATTCATAGGTTATTATTTATCATGGTTTGGCTCTGTTTTTCTAAACCAATTTACATATTTAGTTGGACCCTTTATGGATTTTTCTTTCTTTTGTTTGAGGTTGTCATTATGTAAGTTAGCCGTTTCTAGTACTATAATGAAGTTGTTAGTTTTATAGTTGGTTAATTTTTTATTTGGTTTAGTTTTATTTAATTGTTCACTTCGGGCAATTAAATTTTTGGGGGATGTTGTTGCCATTAGCTTTTAGAAGAAAATGATTGGTTTCATGAATTGTTATACGAGCCCAACTAATCTTCTTCTTAAAAGAAGTTTCTTGTGAATTAATTATATTTTTTTTAAAATTACTTATATGTACATATATTTCTCTTGTAGTTGTAGGAAGAAACTCATCAAGTTTTGATATCCTGGAGCAAGAGGTGACATAGATAGATTGAAATTTTTATAGTTGGGTGGTAAGCTGAAAAGTATATAATTGTTTACTATATGTAAATGGTTTGGGAAATTGAATATAACTTTATAAAACTTGTTGGTGTAGTTGTGTTTTTTAGGTGTTGGAGTTCCAAATAGAGATAATTGAATAATCATCTCTATATTTCAATAGTTAACTTGTCAGTAATGCGTGGTTTCAGAATGGATAAAGATTTGGTGCTCTCAATAGGTAAAAAGATTGGTTACTATATTTAAGACAAGTATAAAATATAATCATAAACAGATATCTCAATAGTTGATGTTCTAATTGATAGAACTACAATGGAGTTTCAGGAAGGAGCATGGAATTTTGTCAAGCTGGCAAAAAGAAATGCAAATCATCTAGAAAAAGTTATATATCCTTACAAAGAATGTCGAATTATATGACATCAATGTATTGACATTGTTTTTGAGCATCGTCATAAAAGGAATGGATCCAACCTATACAAATTGGTATTACCAAGGAGAGCAAATACTTAGAGAGAGACAAAATAAATGAAGTAAACAAATCACACACATAAAACATGTATGGAGCAACTTATGGATTTGAAGGTGAACATTTTAGGGATTTTGAAGGGAGAGATGAGGAATTCATTGACAAGTTACAAGACAATGAAACTGTTTTATATCCAGGTTGTACCAAATAAACAAAGTTAAAGTTAAAACCAAGAGTGGTTGGTCTGACAAAAACTTTATTGAACTTTTAGAAAATTTACATGATATGTTTCCGGATGAGAGTGTGATTCCAAGATCTATGTATTTAGTAAGAAAGCTTATCAAGGAGTTTGATTTAGGGTAAAAAAATTCATGCTTGTGTGACTTATTGCTACTTGTTTAGAAAAGAGAGAACATTTGGAGAAATCTCCAAAATGTGGCTCTTCAAGGTGGAAAGTTAATGAACATGAAAATAAGATAAAAAAGGATGTACTTGTTAAAGTTTAACGGTACTTTCCTATAATTCTGAGGTTTAGGAGGATATTTAAGTTTGTTAAAGTTGCTAAAGCTTTAAGGTGGCATCAAAATAATAAGGGTGCGTTTGCTATGGGTGTATATTTGCTTAGATGCCTGGAAAGTAAGGTGATGTAAGAGGTTACCTTGTTTGGTGCGAAAGTTATAGAGAGTTTTGATATTCTGGGAAAGTGAAGATACCCTCCTTTGAGGGTTTCCTCATTTCTTGCATCCTCAACATTTATTAATCTTCATATTTATTAAACTATCATCCTCCTCACTTCACTCACTTCATCTTCTTCCCACCATCACTATCATCGAAATGGTTAGCTCTCTCTCTCTCTCTCCCTATCTCGTTTCCTAGACTAGTTTAGACTGAAAAATATTTTAGCTCCCAAAAATTTAGATCTAATTTCTCCCGATATTTTAGCTCCTGAACCAAAGTTTGAACCCACCAAGGAACAATGGACTAGTTCAGATCATAGAGGCGGCCAAGGATCGTGCATATCTACGAGACTCAATCTCAGGCACCCAAATTCGACGAGGAATTCAGAGATGCTTCAGTCGTGGACATTAATGGAGAAGATGGTGATGTGTAATTACAGAAATTGAGACCTTGTAATGGTAATATGAATGAAAATCAAGATCCATTCATGGGTTTCAAGGTCCCGGAGTTTCTCTTCATGCGGGGGGGGGGGGGGGGG